>CAAKHF010024985.1:27768-45548 GCA_901007745.1 Hippocampus kuda | reverse complement strand
TGTTGTGTATGTTCATCCTACAGGCCCCAAACTCGACGGCCGGAGGACACGGTTGTCCAAATGAATGCGCCAATCAATCATCACCGGGAAATATCAAGTCACACACCGACTGTCAAGTCTTTGCTCAAACGGACGCATGCGTCGGCCTCCACCGTGAGCACAACGTCCAGTTACACCGAGTCGTGTTCAGTGCGGACCACACATGCGCGAAGTTGAAACAGATGAAATGTCGGGAGCACAACATCACCCGGTACGAACGATTGAGGCAGCGGCGCGGCGTTTGTTCGAGATCAAGACGACCATCGCTCGAGCTCTTCTGACCAACTTCCACTTCCAAATCGAGGAGACGATGGTCCGCTTGAAATGTCGGCGACAGCTGTTGGTTGGAGCGAACGTTCGCGCCGAATGGAGAATACTTACACATCGGACGGAGAGAGGCGAAGGACTGGAACAGAAAGAGCGCCGGGCTGCCCGACGATTTGCTTCCAGTGGCGTCGACCGGCTCGTCGGAACGTTGACTCGGCTCTCCGCGAGCTGGCTCGGGGTACCGTCTAGCGCAGCGGCGACGCGAGCATGAATTGCACCTCGGTTGCTTTCAAGGTCTTGTGTGCGACGCCGCGCTCGCTCGAGTGTCTCACGCCGGCGCTATCGTCTTATCAGCCTCGCCGTCTCTACGCGCATCCTGCCCGTTCCTCGCGCGCACCGCGCAATAACAATAGAGGGGAGACGTCGTGCGCGTCGGTGTCGCGACGAGCTACAGCCAATGGCGGGCCGGCTCTCATCCGCGCCGCCGCTCTCGGCCAATCGAAGAGCGGGTCTCACCGCGACGCTGCCAGCCAGGGTCTGTCTGGTTCGTCGAGATTGACAAACCCGTGAGACTGTTTTCTTTAAAGTGGCGCCGCTGAGAATAGCCCCCCCCCCACTCCCCCAACACACACTTGCATGGGCGCGAATTACAACTGTAGCCCAAAGTGGACCACATCTCCACAGTTGGACATGCGTGAAACTTGATTTGCCAACGTTTCCCTCTTGCACAGTGCTTCTTAACCATCTTAGAGGTACCGAACCCAACTAGTTAATATGCACATTCACCGAACCCTTCATTAATGAAATAAATTATATATTAGAAATTCAAGACAAAAAAACCCGCATTTATTAAAAACAGAAAAAAGTAAATAACATTTCAAGAGAAAAGTATCCTTTTTTTTATTGTACGACGTACTATCACGACAGTCCCACATTGACTACTAAGCGAACTAAATTTCCCGTCGAACCGCTGAGCCCGATTCACCGAACCCCTGGGGTTCGATCGAACCCAGGTTAAGAACCACTGCTCTAACATCACGAATGCATTGATTATATCGTGATTGATTAAACAGTGAATGGAGTAGTCAACTGTTTTTGGAAAGGTCACTCATTTCCCTACAATCAGAAAGAAATACTCCACTATATGTTTGACTTTGTCATTCTCCCGGGCACACAAAAGCGGGTTAAACTGACAGACGTTTTCAAAGGACGGGGACATTTTAAAGCGTGCGTCGCCATCCCAATGACAGTTTTGTACCGACAAAGCTTAAACAAGACTGACTGTGATAGCTGTCGACACTGTTATCACCAAAAGCAGCCAAGAAATTGGATATTGTCGACGGACAAGTTTGTTACAGTTCTATACGGTCCTATTTCCGCATGCCGCACTGCTCAACAATTTAAAAGATGCACTGTCCGTTCTAACGACATGCCACGCACGTGAATTTGACTTTTTTTTAAACATCTGAATTGTTAGATGAGCAAACATTCTTAGTGTCGGCTCTTTCATTCTCTCTGCTTGGCCTTGGAATGTCTTCAGTCAATACATGCTTTGGGTTACGTGAAGCACATCGAGTTGCCTCGTGAATGCGGCAGTTGAATCACACCGCTTTGCCTTGCCCACTGTTAACTATACTCCCGAAAAATATCCCCCCCTTTTTTTTCCCCCTCTTGAACACTCAGCTAGCCGCACTACACGACCCTACTTCTTGAAATTGATTGCGATGCTGGTATTTGGAACCCGAAATATATTTTTGGGAGGTGGTACTTGGTGTAACAAGTTTGAGAACCAGTGGATGAGAAGATGGTTTTTATTCATATGCATTCAGCAAAGAATTCAAAACAGACCATTGAGGGGAAGGGCGCAACTCAAATGTATTTATAGAGCACTTACAAACAGCCATCGCTGCACACAAAGTGCTGTACATGGAGCAACTAACACATACAACAGTAAGGCAAAGCAACAAATCAGTAACAAAGATGGTAGAGAACACCAAACAGTATAACTAAGATCATAATTTGGGTCATGCTGAGTCAAATGCCAAAGAATATAAGTGGGTTTTGAGGCGTGTTTTAAAGATGGGCAGCGAGGAGGCTTGCCGAATGTTCAGTGGGAGGTCATTCCAGAGAGAGGGGCCAGCAACGGAAAAGGCTCCATCCCCTCTGAGCCGCAGTTTAGTTCTTGGTACTTCTAATAATGTTTGGACCTGTTTGGACCTGAGGAGCCGGGCAGGTGTGTAGGGGCGGATGAGCTCAGAGAGGTAAGGTGGCGCAAGGTCATTTAGAGATTTGAAAACAAATAATAGGATCTTGAAAATAACTCTAAAATGTATAAGGAGCCAGTGAAGGGATGCCAGAGTAGGAGTTATGTGCTCCCTCTTACGAGTACCATTCAAGAGGCGAACAGCGGCATTCTGGACCATCTGGAGGCGCTTAATGGAGGATTTGCTGACTCCAAAGTAAAGGGCATTGCAGTAATCTAAGCTCAGGAGGAAAGCACAAGTTGCATGATCATTGAAATTTGATTGGAGCCTTGCTGGAAGGCAGCCAGAACAGTTTGGACTTGTCGAGTTCACTCTAGAAGTATGGGGATAATGACTTGATGATTTTGCTGATGTACACCACCACAAAGGATTTGAAATGCAGGACAAAAAAATGATGCCGACAATTCTTCAATTCAAGAGGTGTGACAAGAGAATACCATTTACCATTCTAGAAAACATTTGCGATCAAGTGCAAGGCAAACCGTCCAAGTATTTGCCTTGAAAAAGTCCTCACTTGCTATTATCAGTAAATCCCAGCGTGACCAATAAAGTGGCTGGCCGAATGTTGAGTGGCTAACACAAAAACCATAAACGGGTCAAGTTAAGAATATGCTGTTCCGAATACATTGGGATGCCCCCCCGCCCCCAGAACAAAAGGTCACAAATGGTTTGTTGTACCGACACACCCCAATATTAAATCTCATGGACACATCGGTGTGGAACGTCTTGAACTAAAGGCAAGTGTTTTATTTCAAAACCACTGGTGTGGTGTAGTGTGGTGGGGGGGGGGGGGCGCAAATACTCTGGCACTGTCAAAGAAGGCAAACATCATTCTGGACAAGGGGTTAGGACGAGTGGAAACGTTACCTCAGGAGACCAAATGAATCAGACAATGCCATGCGCGACAACAACCTACAACCGGAGGGCACGATTCATGTCAATGGAAGAGTTGCCTTCCTCAAGGTGAAAAGTACCCCTGTAGATTGGCCCAACCTCTTTTTGTTGTGCAGAGATCATGGAATGTCAGGGTTTACTGGGAGGGCGAGAGGCCAACACTCCTGAGGCCTCCAACATGGTCTTTCTTCGCGCTGTCTCTTTGGCTACATTATGGTTCAGTCTTCTTAGACGTTCCTGAAGACAGAACAACACCATGCTTGTGTTTTTTTGCTTTGTTTTGGTTTTATTTAAACGACATCTTTTCTCGAAGTTAACACAGTTAGGTGGTGCTTCATCCTGCATCTAATATATATATATATATATATATATATATATATATATATATATATATATATATATATATATATATATATATATATATATATATATAAAATAAACTCTGCAGCTCTGCTTACATTTGGCACTGATGTAGTGATTCGGCTAGTGTCAGCTGCTTGAAAGTGATGAAATCTTGCCCAGCTTAACTGCCAAATCATAGTGGGGTACACTTGGTTTGAGGGCAATGACAACAGCGGAGCAGGAATTCAGAAGGAAGACCCATTTTCATAAATTGGCAGTTGGCCGAAGATTGACTTGACCTCACTTGGTGAACTATTTGCACACGAGCAATAAAAACTAAATCTTGCCAAATATGTCTGCGTTAAGAGACACACAACACTAACCTGAGCATTCTGCAGGATGTTGTTTACGAGCACGACTCTTCGTCTAGCATTAAGAAGTTTCTTTACATATGGGTCCAGATCAAGAGCCACCTTTTGATGTTCGTTTATCTTGCATAATTCTGTACAGAAAGGAAAGACAACCAACACCCGTCCGAAGTCAAATATAGGGAATTACACTCCTCGCAGACGTGCTGAGGTGTTGCTCGTGTGTCTGTAGGAATCGCGGGCGTGTCATTCAGCCTGCCCAAAAGAAATCCATTTACCTGAGGCAAGGTTGTCTATGTGCTCCCTAAGTTCGACTTGGCTCTCTCTGTAGATGACATACAAATGGAGAACAATTTCATAAGTTCAAACGTTGAACTTTCCCGGAGAGCCACGCGTGAGTGACGAGACCGAAGCTAGCAGCGATGTGATGCTAGGTGACGATCAAAACACAGTCGATTCCAAATGCTGATTATGATGCGCATGTATTCACCTGACAGAGTGAACGTGCAGGTCCAATTGTTGGATGGCTGGTTTCAAAAGATCGAGCATGCCCTCCGCAATGACATCTTTAGCGGAGGAGCTGTCAACGACGAGCCCGGAAGCCATTTTCTTGGAGGACCACACGCAGCGGCGCCGGAAACTGGGCGTAGTGACGTCAGAGAGCGAGCGTCTCCATTTTCTTCCAGCCATCTCGTCGGCTACATGGGCAGCACCATTTTAAGAAGTCGTTTCGTCAGAGTCGCTTCTTAACGTTTGTCTTGTCGTTCCAAAGTGGTTCGCGAGACCATTAGTAGTCGTCGTTCACTTATTTTTTTTCGCGGAGCTTACTTTGGTAGTGAAGTGTTTTCCTTGAACCAAAAGGGGCAATTAACAACACCCCCTCGGCCTGGTGGTGTTGGAACAAACTAGCTCTTGAAGCTAAGTTTAGCTAGCTGGCTCTTTTCGACCGATGCAACGTTCATTGTGAGTCAAGGTTTAAATCATTTTACATCGTTGTTTAAACGAGTTCGGTTTGAATGAAGTTAGGCGGCTTGCTTGCTACATAATAATATTGTCGAAGATGACCTCATACTCTATTTTGCTCAGTGGAGAATGAGTGTTTAGCTTTATAAAATCAAATCAATGACGGACGAGCAAGGCCTATGTGTTTTGGGGGCCGTGTAAGAAAGTGGGCAAACGATCGAGTGACCAAAACTGGTGGTGTTGATTCTTTCACGAGACTTTTGGGAGCACCACCATCGATCCACGCACATTTACCAGGTTTTCAGCTACGAGTGAATGATGTATTATTATTGTTTAGGTGTTATCCGTGGGCCACCATTCAGTATCCGATTGGTCGCGTTCCCCACCAAGCGGCAGAGATTACTCCTCACCAGTTGAAACCCATCATTTATTTCACCTTGAAACATTAAATGGGATGCATCAAGTGCTTGATTGACTGCATACACACACACTATATATAACATATGTATATATATATATATATATATATATATATATATATATATATATATATATATATAATATGCATATATACACGTACGGTTGGGTTCTCGGTTTTGTGCTCACATTTTGCGGTACTCTTAGAAAAAGCCACTGTCTTGTCATTAACTGTGAAAGTATATATTGTCAGCATTGTTTGTAGTTACTATGTTTCTTATTTCCAGGAGCCTTCAACAGAAATCAATCAGAATGAGTGCCGCATCCTCTCAAAAAGTGGTCCTGAAGAGCACCACCAAAGTGTCCCTGAACGAGCGGTGAGATGTCATGCACCCTGTCGGCAGTTTAACACCAGAATCAAGGGCCATCCTTGGGGTTTGAAGGTCCTTGTGCTCTCTGAAGAAGGATACTGTCAGGGACCCGGCCTAAAATGGATACGGTTTTGAAGTATCCTTGCGTGTGCACTGCTCACTTGGCTTCGTTGGACTTGTGAATATTTTTGGGTGCATAAGCTGAATAAGAGCGCTGCGAGGCACTACAGGAGTTTGGTTGCCCAGCCCGAATGCTATGTGTGAGCAGTGCACAAAGGGAGATGAGGCAATAATACTTACTGGGCCCATGATGGACCAGACCACTGTCCTGAAAATTCCATGGCACTCCCACGCCCTGTTATGTAACACACCACAGAAAAAGAAAAAAAGGTTCTCTCATTCTCTCTCAAACCAGCTGAAGTTAAGCACCTTTCGTCTTTCTTCTCTGTTACTCTTTACTCTTTCTCCATACAAGTTCAGGTACTCGGTCCGAGCCTGGACGTGACGCGGCGGCCTACTCTGCCGCGTGCCATCCTTGTCACGGTCCTTGCTGTAAGAGGCCGAGTTGCCAACATAGTCCGTGGCCTCTGCTGCGGCGTGAGCCGGTAAGCTTGAGGCCAGTAAGTGGCAATTGTACTGACTTTTCTCTTGTCTTTTTTCTTCTCTTCCGATCTTAAAGTCAACGATTTCTCTCGCTCTCTCCGTCTTGTTCTGCTGTGCTGCTTGTGCTCGGTTTGGAAAAGTAAAAAGTGTTGCTATTTCCGAGAGGGAGAGAGAAATGAATGCCAGCAAGTGGAACGTAAATGACTAAAGAGCCACGCCAACAAGCGTGGCTGCATCCATGACTTGAAAAATGACTTGATGTGGAAACCTGCTTCCTCCTCCTCTGTGTCCCCTGTCCTCGTCTTTTACTGCCTCTTCTCCCTCCCACCTCCTAAAGCTTCACTAACATGCTGAAGAACAAGCAGCCCACAGCGGTTAGCATTCGAGCCACCATGCAACAGCAACATATGGCCAGTTCACGCAATCGCCGGCTGGCCCAGCAGATGGAGAATCGCCCCTCGGTGCAAGCTGCTCTGAGTCACAAACAGGTACGCCTTGTTGGACTTTCTCATCGCATGGGCTGTTCATAAACAAACGGGGTTGTCATCAGGATCGTCTTTTAGCGAGTAGTCTATGTGCTATTGCGTAGCAAATGTCACGCGGAAGGTCTTCCTGGCCACACGGTGGTGAACAATTCTGAGCTACCGATGGAGCGGAAATGCTTGAAGTTGAGAAGTTCAAAGACCGTCCCGATTAAGGGCTGGGGAGTATGACGGTGTGATCTAAATTGAAGCTGACTTTTTCAAAGGTTGTCGTGAATCTCTTCTTTGCAATTGCATGCCAATCAGAGGAGAAATATCGCTGGGTCTTGCTTCTTCCCAAAGGTGTTCCAATGTTTTATCCAAATCTGGCCACGCCCCTTTTTAAGCGGCGCGCAAGCGCAGGCCGAAATGTTGGCTTTTCCCCAGAGGTCAGAACCCGACATTTCCTCATTCAACCTGGGTCTGGGAATGGAAAACGCATGGTGGATTTTGGGCCAAACGACGAGCCCCAACTTACTGTTTTCATTACCCGACAAGGTCTGTCTGTCTCTCTGACCGTCCGTCTGTCTTAAAAAGCCAGTTGTTACTGCCACCTCCAGGTGTGCCGCACAAACGTCTGGAAAAGAAGCACAAGAGTGAGAGAGGCGAATGCGGTTACTGCCGATAGCGACCACTGACCTAAGTCGTGAGTCTGTTGGCGAACGAACACGAGTGTTCCAGCCACAGCCTGATGTCATTGGTCACACGCGATGTGCCAAGACCACAAATGCGGGGTCTGGGCCAGTCCTATGGAAGAGTCCCTCCCGTTTGAAAGTGTTGAAACTCCGTTTGAAATCATTTGTCAGAGCCTGAAGCAACGACTGGGGAAGAGCAACATCCAAGCCAGGTTGGGTCGCCCGGTTGGCATGGGGATGCGCGGCGGTGCCATCGGTGGCAGAGGAGGATTGCGCGGGATGACCAGAGGACTTCGCGGAAGGGGCAGAGGAGGAATGATGAGAGGTGCTCTTTCGCTGAGAGGTGCCTAACCACTTTGTCACGTACATTCAAATCTTGTCTCCCCCACCAAACCCCCGCTGAATGCAAGTGCTGTTTTTTTTAAACAACGTAGGAAAACGAATGGCTCCTGGGTTCCCCGTGCGAGGCCGCGGCTCCGCTGGCCGTATGGCATTTCGTAGAGGTGGGCGCCAGCGGGCGGGAATTCCTGGCCGCGGCGGGGCTATGGGGAGAGGAGCCGCCCGTGGAGGAGTGTCCAGAGGTGCTCTTGCCGCATGCGCCGAGTGAATTCTCTGAAATGTTGTTTGTCTGCTCAACCGTTGCTTTGTGCGCATTGATGGACAGGGCGCGGCGGGCTCCGTGGGCGCGGCGGTTTTGCCGGCAGACGTGGCCGTGGCAGAGGTGTTGGCCGACCGTCAGTGACCCGCGAGCAACTGGACAACCAGCTGGACGCTTACATGTCAAAGACCAAAGGTCACCTCGATGCGGAACTGGATGCCTACATGGCCCAGGCAAACCCGGAGAGCATGGAGTGACACTTGGGACTCGAGGGACTGCGAGAACTGCACAGCGCCTTTCGCACGTGCTGCATAGCGTCTACTCGTTCTCAGAAAATGGGGTGAATCGTTTTGATGAGAGAAACGACAGTCAAGAGCAGGGCGCTTTGGACAAGCAGAAAATTCGTTACACTGAATGTGCTTTCATCCACAAGTCATTTCTATAATTGTTGCTGATGAAGCCCATTTGAATTCTCCATCACAGTATGAAAGGACTTTTCGAAATGTGCAAGCGCTCGGTGGTTTTATTTTTTCTGTACCATGTCCTTTCATACCCTGTTCAGATTCTCTCGTCACCCACTTTGTTATGATGTTTGAGTCGCCTTCTGACTTTGTTTCTGCCAATTGCAAATGTTATGATTCTGTGCAGCCAGAATTTGGTTTTCTCAAGCATTTTGGCACTGGTTGATAATGTTAAAAGAATGTGTAAACAAAGGCTCGTGTGTGTTTTCTGTGTTTGAGACCTTTATGCCTTTAAGCATCCCGACCCAACAGCCATCATCTATGATTTCCAGCTGAATTGCAAGAGACTGCAAACTTAACAGTTGGTCAATCGAAGTAGCGAAAACAAGGCAAGACTTGGAATTATTTTGCAAGTGTCTCGACGCTCTGGTGTACTCAAGTTACGCTCTAAAATCGGTTGCTTGGTGCGAAATGGCACTCTGAATTGAACATATTTGTGAAAGGTTTGGTGGCTGTTCAATAACGCACTGGGTGCTGCAAAATTAACCAAGTTTTTAAACTTGAGAGGAACATCAACGCCATAACGTGCACTTGAATGCTCGTCTACGGTGCATTGGAGCAATAGAAACAACTGAGCGATGACAAAATAATCTTAGGCTCTTGCACTTGGTTTGGCAAAGAGAATTTTGAGCAGCTGAGTTTGAGACACCGATTGTGCCAACTGAAAGGTTTGGGTGAATACGGTACTAAATACTGATGTTTAGTGGCACGCACTCATTGGTTTCAGCAAATGGGAATCTTCCGCGTCAATTTCGCACGACCTTCTGAGCAGTTCCACATCAACTGGAAAAGGCTCGTGACCGTTTTCTGCCATAGCAGCGTCCTAAGAAAGGTTGCTCGGGCGTGTTTGCGTTAAGGAAGTGACTGATTACGTCCAAGCATCTTTGGGATAACCCCTCCGTGGATGCGTGCGTGCACAGATTGGCGATTGGCAGCAAAGGGCTTGGCGAAAGCCTTAACAATAAACGAGACGCCTTTGTGACATTTACTCCAAGAAAAGAGAGGCGACAGTATGGATTAAGCTCGAGTAACCGGGACACAGTCTGTGTCAACTTTTGTGGAACGTCAAATCAAAACACTGGAAGAAGACCAATGTGCCCTCTTTTCGCAATCTCCAGACACAAAAGGAACAACCGGCCAATCGGGTATTTATCGTAAAGTGCTTGCAATTGTCGCAACGCACATATAAAGAGTTTTGCAGCATCGTCGGTCGCTCCTTTCGACGCCCTGGTCGCGACCGAGCAAGTTCCTCAGGATGAGGTACAGTACTCTCGCACTCAATTCAGTCATTTGTTTTATGATGATGGCGAATTTCACACGTTGGATACTTGAGTACTGTATTTTTATATGATGCGCGCCTTTTTGTTTATTTCTTTTAATTACCGCGCGTTGTACGACAACGATGTTCGATTCCAGGCGGGTAGACTTAAGGGGTTTCTCGAATGCTGTTGATCTTGAGTAGATGTATTTTGAAACAAACATCTGACGTCTGTCACCTTGAAGCAATTTGGTTTTGTTTTTTGGAGCTGTGCGTCTGCCGAAATAGCAGAGCGAAACGGCCTCTTTGGCCACGTGATTCTTTGCATGCTAGCTAACCGAGTGACCGAGACACGATGGATGTTGGAATACTGGCATGAACATGACCGTATTGAATGGTTTAAGTAGACTCGCGTTGCTTTCCCAACGCAACGGCTGTTACGGCTCAAATAGTTACTACAGATGTTTAAAGAGAGCACTTTTTAAAATGTATAAGTTTAATACTCATGTCGCGTTAGTCTCGGGCCAGCTCCGCTGCCGCGCGCTGTTCAAAGTTTGGGGGTGGCCTTCTTGAGCGGCCTCTTCCCGTGACAGCCGTGGCCACAGGACTTCAGGTTTTGCTTTCACCGCCGCACTGTTGGTTGCTGCACGGTGTCAATGAGGCTTGATACATGACTCGTCTATGTCATTTGGCTGCCGATTTGTCACCTGATGCTGAAGTTATTCCTCGACGTTTTGTGTGAAAACTCTTTCCTGAAAGGGAACTCTCTGTGAATCCCAACCTGAATGTGTCATTTCCTTGCAGGGTGGGGTGACATCGCTTTCGCGGCTGGCTCGAGAGCCTGAAATGCGAGGTTAGTACTGCTCAATGTCTTTTCTCTAGTGTCCCTTGTTAGTTGACTGTATACATTAAAGCGAATGAGCTTTTTGGCACAGCAAGCGCTTTGGTCCTGTGCGGTGGGCCATGGAGCTGTTGCAGTGCAAAGACCAACTAATTCTCTTGCAACCCACTGCGGTCAACCCTCTGCTGTAGTGTTACTAATGAGAAAGAACACTTGCGAGACATTCCGTCGTTGACAGTTCTCCTGGTGTCTTTGGATCTAAATGTACTTTTTTGTTTCCCCCTCATGCTTTTCTTTTGATAGCGGCGCGGACACCCGCCGCGGCTCCTCTTGTTTTATGTTGAGAGGGAAGAAACTTCATCTGTGCTGTGTGGTACACATACAGTACATTTGACAAGAAAGTTTATCCAATCCGCCACCCCCGCCGTGGTTCCAGCTAGGTGAGTTGTCCGCTTGTATTTTGTCCACTAGCGACAGTTTACGTGATGATTGGCTAAATATGTTCAACTGCTCTGAATTGTGAGTGACGATTGCCTTTCTGATTGACATGGCGCGACTTTTTGACTACAGACTAAGCTTGGCGGTGAAAGTTGACGATAGTCTGTTGCCTCTTACAGGAGTCGTCTACTCTGAAGTTCGGCCTCACTGACTTTCACCTGGGACGCAATGCACGACTTGATGTAAATATAGAAAGCACAACTTATTTCAGCCCGATGAAGATGGGTGAGCAGAGTACTTGTAATAGCGAGATCCAGTCCCATCTCATCCGTAGCCATCATGGTCACGCTTTGTTGAAGGCCACCGAGAATGTGTGTAGACGAACAGCACCGTTGGGTATCTGCGGCATGCTGCTCCATCAGCATGCTTGTTCAAAACTCGGTGCAAGAACAAAGTCAGCACGTGGCATCGTTGGTCTCCTCGCTGCGTGTGGGTGGAGTCCTGGTATGAGGGTTGACACAACCTTTTGTCATGGAATAGTCTTTTTTTTTTTTTTTTTTTTAAGACATGGTGACTGATGTGTCATTAAAAAAAAAACGCAATCTCGTGTTCAAATGGTCTCAATGGATTTTGACATTTTTGACATTCTTCCTTCAGGTAGCGCCGAGGCCAAGCTGAGCCCACCCATAACCTTCCAGCAGATGATTGCCAGCCAAGGTGTTTTTTTTCTTCCCCAGCTCTAAAGTTTTCTGAAATGTTTTAAAAAGCTTACAATTAATCTTTTTTTACAATATCAGAGCTAGGATAAGATACTAAGATAAATGAAGCATGAATATGAGAGCGTTACAGATTTATCCCCCAAATGCATGTCAGCGGAGCTCCCACGCGACAGTCGGTCTTTTCGCGCAGACATTGACATTTATCAGCCACGCACGTGTATGATGGCAGCCGCACATACACGGCAAAGTTAACTTTGATGTGAAAAAGATCAAGCATGTTGCATGCTTGCCTCCTCAAGGTCGCTGAAAAGACAACTTCTGAACTTGTACCGCCGTGTTTGTCCTATGTACCGTTCCGACTGGGGCTTGGCAATTGGCTTACTATATTGGACCCCCCACCCCCAAAAATGTATTTTTGTTTAAAAAGAAACGGCCCTCAAGATGACACATTTTAACTGCTTGAAATTCCTAAAGTGACATCAACGCTTGAACGGTCGCTTTTTAACCGCACAGCTCGACTTCTTTTGGGTCTGCACTATTTGGTGTCTGCATCCTGCCGCTGCTTCATCGGCTGGCATGTTAAAAAGTACGTGCAAGAGCAAGTCATCTGTCATCGTTGGGCTCCTCGCTTGCCTGTGTTTGGAGTCCTGGAATGAATGAAACAAGCCATCCACAATCTTTTCAATTGAATACGCTTGACATTTTGCCCTAATACAAACCTGTTTTTCATCTCACAGATGACAGAGTTTCTTCTTCCGCAAGCATATTGAACATTCAAAAAGATAGGTAAGTAATAACCCATTACCACTTTTTGATTTAGTGTATTGGTCACATACCAAGGCTTTCAGGGTAATTTCATTCCTGACTTGCTGTGGACCTGACCAGAAATAAAAACCATCCCAGTGAACTTCTGCGGCAGTCTGCTCAGAAGATTTGTTGGGAACACTTCTGCCGCTCTGTCTGTTGATGCATTGTTCTGATTCCACCGTGCCCTCTTTAATTTTTATTTATTTTTCCCCCTACAGCAAACCATGATGAAAGGGAAGAGCGAGCTGGTGAACATTTTTTAGTCATCTCTTGCCTTGTCAATAAAGCACTTTGGAAATTTTCCTTGGCTGTGAAGTGGCCTCCTTTTTCGAAAGAAGTGTTTGTTTTTTTTTTTTTACGATATACATCCTGTAGTACAGTTGTATGTCCAGCAAGTGGCAGTGTACATCCACAGTGACTTCATATAGCAACGTTTCAAAGCTCTCTCTCACACTCACAAACACATACAGTACATACTGTACATATACAGTACTGTATATAAATGGTTGCCTCCCCACGAGCAGCACGTACTTTGAAAAGGGTTGGGACCACTGCTCTAAATCAAGGTCATCTTTATTGTCAAATATGCTTACATATGACATGCAGCATAGATGAAATTTCTTTCTCTCAATCCTCAGTGCAAATATGCATGTAAACATGCTGTGCATTAAACACAGCTAAGAAGATAGCAGCTACACTTTATAAAAAGACAATATATAATTGAAGAGTATAAACAATATAGACAATACAAACGGCATAAACAATGGCACTTGTGGGTAAAGTGAGGTAGTGCATTGTGCAATATGCAGATTTGAGATAATGAGGGGAGGGTCATAGTCTGTGACAGGAGGCAGGGGTCGGGCAGAGGGTGGGGGGAGTCTCCTGACCGCCCGGTGGAATAAACTGTCTTTGAGCCTGCTGGACAAGAATCAAGAGACTAATTGTGGCGGTTCTCGATCAATTTCACTGAGGTGGCCTGTCTGGGGCCAGGGGTTTTGATAGGGGGGCACGTTCAACCCAGAGCAAAAAAGACAGATTCGAAATCATTTTATTTTCATCACAGTAGTACCGAATTAAGTGCTGATAAAAGATTCATATACCGTAGGTGCAGATCTTGTGGAAGAGTCTTAAGCTGCCCCTACTATTACAGCAACTGTATTCTGCGATTTTGGTCCGAAGTGATTCAAGATTCGGTGCTTTTGACCTCCGAGACTCAATGCGAAGTACACCAAGATTGCTTCATCATTCATAGTGGACATGAGGTATGTTTTCCCAAGATTGAATGTGGAAAAACTCTGTTTTGCATTGGCGGGTCTTCTTGACATTTGCTGATGTCTGTGTGTGGAGAAAGACAAACCGAATAGATGGAAACATCATTTTTGCATGGACACAGCATAGACACTAACCTGCTACATTTACACTGTTTAAGCACTCTGACACATAATTGTCTAAAATATATTAATGAAGGCTATTTATTAATTGCATTAATTTATTCATTTATTGTATTCAGTAAATATAAATTAATATATTCTTAAGCCTGACCAGGGTTTAAAATCGCAAACACACTGAAGCTGCTTCTCTGGGGGCTGCTTTTCATCTTCGCGGTCGTCTTTTTTCAGTGGTGCAGCGCACTAAAACGTCCGACTAGAATGTTAATCCAGACACTTTAGTTCCACCTTTCGCGTCGGCGACTGGGTGCTACTGTATCGTCTCCGTTCGGAGGTGGGGGGGCACAGAGGGTCAGAGTCAGTGCATTGGCCAAACGAAACTTTTGACCGATTTTCTATCCTGACACGTTGCGGCGTGAAAGATTTTAATCCCTCCAAGGTCGACGTTTTGTGCTCGAAAGCATTTCGACACGAAGGAGCGGAGACGCAGAGACTGAGCCACTTGTAAGCTCCAAGATAAACAGGACCGCCGTAACATAAACAGACGTCACTCATTCGCGGCAACCCTGAGCAAATGTGATGCGTTTCCATGCTTCGGTCCGGCGGCAAAAAGGAACCCGCGCTCCGCAGCGGCTGCGAGCAAAGGCCGCATCTGAGACGAAAGAAAAAAGAAGGCCGCCATCTTCTCAGGAAACGGAAGAATTTTCATGTCGGTGAAATTTTATTTATTTTTTTGAAACGGTCAAACAGTCACTCACCTCCTCACCCCGAGGATCGTAACCAAGTGCAACTTCCTCGCGCGAAACAACGACTGCCGCATAGCAAACGGTCACACAAACTGGTTCACCGCAAACTGCGGCGGTCCGTGTGTCCAGTGTGAGCGTTTTGGAAAGACAATTCATCGAAAATTCAGTCATCGTTGCAATCGCAGCTCAACACCTGAGCACCTTTCCACGGCGGTCGCGTGATAACGATCTGCTGCTGGTCCTCATTTGGTGTGCTCTGTTTGACGCATTGATTGATTGTTTGATTGATTGATTTTTTTTTTTGGGTGGTGGGGGTGCTTATTTTTCTCGTGGACTTTTGTTCTAGGTCAAGAGTGGAAAAAAAAACTTCTTTGGAGTCAAACTGAGAGCTCAAACTATTTCAACAGGGTGGTTCATCGTTCGAGCGCCGCGCTTGACGACGAAAACGCTTTTGTTCGTCCATCTGCGGCGGCGAGTGACGTCGTTTACAGAATCCCGCCATTGCTCTGCTTTGTCGATTGTCCCGCGAAAAGCTCTTTGCCATCGTGATCGAGTTCTTGGGCGAAATGCCCCAGCGCCTCGTCACCGCGCACTGTTCGCATTCAGGCGAACGCTCGTTTGAGTGGCCAAAAGAAAAGAATAGGGCACGTCAATGGAAATTGGAACGATCCGGTTTCGTTCTCGCAGTGCGGATGCATTTCACGGCGGCGGTGTGAACAAGCATTCTTGTTACGAGCACTTCGAAGACCTGTTTTCTCAAGCGAATTTGCACCAAAAATAAATACTAAAGTCGGTGTGTTCATCAATGAACAACTCTGGCTGTTGTTGAGGAATACAAAAGATCGACATGACCAAATCCGGCAACGGAATCCTGCTGGCGGGCATAACTGATCTCTTTGCCGGTGATCAGAGCTGGGCAGGCCTCTTGTCAAATTCTTTTCACTGTGCACACTACCTACTTACAGTAGTTGCTTCTGTGATGAAAATAGTCATTTCAAATCCATCCCTTCGCCAATAGAACTCATCCAATTTGGAATTTGGAAGAAAAAAAAAATCATCAGCATCAGTAAGTGACATTTTAAAAAGCATCCATGCAAAATAGCTTTGTTGTGCTCAAGGTTTGTTTTGGTGACGTGATTGTCACCGAATTTGTTCGTCCTGAAATCCGGAGCAGGGGCGGCTCCGTTTGGAAAATTAAAATGCCATTTGAAAAAAGACGCTGCAAAATGGAGACATCACAAATCTCTTTCACAATTTATTATCAAAACATACAAAATTTTTTTTTTACATGTATCAAAGATAAGATAAGATAAGATAATCCTTTATTTGTCCCACACTGGGGAAATTTACAATTTCGTTACATCAAGATGCGTTACATCGTGTTTTTTTTTACAAATCGGACTTGGTTTTATGCCCTGAAGACAGGAAGCTGTGAAACAAAACAGCAAGAATCTTGAAGTTAAATGTCGTCAAGGACAACAGAAAATCAGGTACAAATCAGGCACGTTTTTTTGTTGGTTTTTTTTTTTGCTCTCCATCATCCCAACATCAAGTGAGCAAAACGTTTGGTGGAAAATAGGTCACGTGGATCAAAAGCAGGTGACCTTTCCAAATCCAGTTTCGCACTGACGGGTCGATTCAGAAAAGTGCATGCGTGGATGCCAAGCATCAGGTAAGGTTGCGCGCACATCTTCCCGCCATCAGATTCAAATCACAAAAGCGCTTCCAGGCAGTAGTACAGCAAAACGCATCCCCAAAAAGTGCAACACACCCCCCCTCAAGCTAAAACGCGGTCAACTACGTTCAAGAAGACGCCAAGCTGAGCTTCCATCGACACCCCGGCAGGATTCATCGACAGCGGCGAGTGCAATCCTGTCCAAGACGCCCAAAAAAAGGCTTCGAGTAACAGGCATGGCCAGGGTTTTGTCTCTTGCTGACCCTGGAATGACAAAGCGGGGCTCCGCAGAGTCCAACAACAGCAGGCGGTCGGGGGCTGCCACCAGAATGAAGCGACAAAGTGACCCGTCCACGGAAGAGAGTTGGGTGGGGGCGGCTTATTCGGGACGGGCGGAACGCCGCGGCGCCGGCCAGCCTTCGGCACGGCGGGGAAGGTTCGGCTCGGGGCGACCCGGTGCAGGGAGAGCGGCTCAGGCGTGGCTCGCCCACCGCAGCCTCCCGACGGCAGGGGAAACGTTTGGTTCTGGTTGGCGCCAGCCTGAGTTTGCCGGACCGGTGAGAGCCGCGCCGCCCTTTTGTAGAAAATGCAGAAGGAAGCGCTTTCAGCACACCGGCAGCATGTGGGCGTTGATGTTGAACTCCTCGTCGGTCTGCAAAAGGACGGGAACTTCCGTTAGAAAAAAGGGCCGACGCCTTCGCGTGGCTAACGAGGTGGGTGTGGGGGGGTCGGTCGGAGCACGTACCTCCGTGTAGACCGGCGGCGGGGGGAAACAGAAGGACGGCGGGTTCATGAAGATGGGGCTGTCGTCGCCGTCAAAGTCGTCCAGGAGCGGCGTCAGCGGCTGCTCCATGTGGACGTCGCGGGTGACGTCGCGGTAGCTGGGGAGCTCGGGCACGCCCAGCGACAGCCAGCTGAGCGAACCGTCCTGGCTGCTCACGCTGCTGCTGCGGCTGCCCAGCCCGGCGGTGCCGATCACCAAGGGCAGCTCCAGGATCAGCTTTTCGCTCCCGGGAATGTGGATGTAAATCTGCGGCGAGTCGACCTTTGTTAAGCCGATTGAGGAGTGGATTTGTGGGGGGGGGGGGGGGGGGGGGGGGCTTTT
>CAAKHF010024984.1:61239-81763 GCA_901007745.1 Hippocampus kuda | reverse complement strand
TATGTGAACATCTCACTTTTTTTTTTTTTTTTTTTGCTTCTCCCGTGACATTCCCGCGCCGGGCCCATCTGGTTGTGTTTAGAAGCAACTTCGAATGCTCTTTGCTCTACCGAAGCGCTCCCAATATATCTGCTCCTCCTCCGTCCTTCCGCAGACATTCCCGAGATCCCCGAGAGCATTAAGTTTTGCCGGGCTTTGGAGATCGCCGACTTCAGCGGAAACCCCCTCTCCAGGTAAGCTCATTTAGAACGGGGTTAGGTTGCCCAGTCGCTGCAGTAAAAAGCACGCAGGCAATCCGCCACGGCATTGTTGTTTAGATGCGCCGGGAGGTCTTTAATGCATCTACGTGTCTGCACGCACGGAGTGCACTTGATGCTAAGTATGTAATGGCGCTGCTTTTAAGCGCTCCACCGCACAGGAAATCCTGTGTGTAATAATTGAACAGGAGCCCGAGAGTGAGCACTGCGTTAATGCGACAAGGCACACATAACACCCCTGCATTAAATCAAAGAGGTATTATCCAAATGTGACTTTTACAGCCTTTTGGGTTTCTGGAGTGTCCGCTTAGCCATCAAACGTGGTATTCAAGAACCAGGCACGTTTTACGTGAGCTGCCCCCCCCACCCCCCCGGGGGACAAATTTTATTTTTTTTTGCTTTGAAAGCCGATGCAACCATACAAATGGTAATACTGTACTTGTCGCTTCTCCCCGCCATCCCTCTTTTTTTTTGTGCCACAGATTGCCCGACGGTTTCACTCAGCTGCGAGCGCTGGCTCACTTGGCGCTCAACGAGGTGTCGTTGCAGACTCTGCCCGGCGACATCGGAAAGTACGTGCGGACACCCGCTCGCGGGGGCTTTCGTTTGACTGGCACACCCCTCTACGCTTGGCCGCTTGGCCATCACTGGCTGCAGATGATCACATGACATCGCTTGTCCAATCAGTCCTGTGGGAAATTGAGTTCGCTTAGTAGTCAACGTGTGACTGTTGTACGTCGTACAATAATAATAAAAAAAAGTATACTCATCTCTTGAAATTTTATATTTTTCTGTTTTTAAAAAGTGGTTTTTTTTTTTTTAATATTTTGAATTTGTTTTTTAAAAAATATATATATTTATGTTTCATTCATGAAGGTTTCGGTGAATGTGCATATTAATTGAGTTCGGTACCTCTAAAAAGGTTAAGAACCACTGCATTATTGTAACCTCCACGTTGGTCAACTGGCTGTGGGGCAGGAGTGGAGGGGGGGGGCAAGACAGATGGAGGAGCCCCCCACCGCGCCAGCCTGCCCATATGAACAGACCTGGCCTGCCATCTGACTAATCGACCTCTCCTCCTCGCAGTCTGGCCAACTTGGTGACGCTGGAGCTCCGGGAGAACCTGCTCAAGTGTCTGCCCACGTAAGGTGTCGCCCATGGGCGAATGCGGGTGGGGGGGGGCATTTATGTTTTAAATGGGACACATGAGCCACATCATTCAAAGAGGAGGGCTGAAAAGTGTTCAAATGTAGATGTCATTTCCTGTCAGAAATGATTGTGGCTTTAGTTCCAGAAAATTAAGCAGTTTGTATTGTTGTGACTTTATTCTCAAAATTGTAAGCCTTTATTGTCATCACATTACTACATTCTCATCAAGTTAAGCCTTGAATGTCAATATTATGAATTTATCCCCAAAATTATGTCATTATGACTTTATTCCTAGAAAGCCTTTATGGTCATATGATGACGTTTCTCATAAAATTTAGCCTTTAGTGTTCTAGTAATGTGACTTTAAAGTCTTCCATTTATCGGAATACCACAACCATATTGTGATTATGACGATTCTCATAAAATGCAATCTGAATTTGTGCTACTTCATTCTCATATTTTTATATCGAGCATTGAATTGGAATAATGAGATATTTATCGACACAAATGTCCTTTTTGAAATTGGAGTTGAAATTGTAAAACAAACCCCCAAAAAGTCCATATTTTCAAACATTTTGTCAGTTTCTTAGAGAAAAATATATAAAACACGAATGGGGAAAAAATGAATATATTTTAGTTACCCCCTTTCAGGCTTTAATTTCATAACAAATATCTCGGTCACGTACTGTCTATGCTTGGTGGGTGGAGCTCGACTTTACACACCCTCATCTCAGTATAAGGTGTAGCGTCTGATCTTAAAAAAAACAACAACCAAACAAACAAAAAAAAAACATTCCTTGCATACTGCCGGCGCATTTGAAATGAGTGTTATGTCATCACCGTGTGTGAAATGGAGTTTGTTTTTAACCCAGACTAATTTCTACCGCTTTGTTTCTCAGGTCTTTGTCCTTCCTGGTGAAACTGGAACAGCTGGACCTGGGCAGCAACGAACTGGAAGTGTTGGTAATTAACTTCCACGCAATAACATGTAGCCATGCAAATGTCTGTTGAGTTTTCAGACAAACAGCCGACTCGTTATTTGTCCAACTTCCCAGCCGGACACACTCGGCGCACTGCCCAACCTGAGGGAGCTTTGGCTGGACCGCAACCAGTTGTCCACGTTACCGCCGGTGAGTTGGTTTGAACACTCAATGATGTCGACATCGACATTATTCCTCAATAGAAATACACAGAAGATGAGCTTTTTTAGGTCCTGAGTAAGGTTGCGAAATTCTCGGACGGAACATAAAAACAGAGAAATATACTTATCATTTAAAGCAACCACATAGCGAAGCCTTTCAGTCCGCTAAGGTCAATGCTAATAAATAGCATCTATGTTCCAGCAATATGTAGGCAGATGACAGTACCCGCAGTCACATTCTTTATCCTCTGCGAAGAATGACTGATATTATTACTGCACTGATGAGTTGAGAGGAGTTGAGTCGCCTCAATGAATATTATAATCACATGGAAAATTTTCAATTTGCTCCAAAATTCCCAAATTTAATTTCCTTGGAAATTTACAGCACACTCTGTAAACTTTAATCAAGAATTTTCAACGCTTTACAACCCTAGTCCAGCATTTTTTATTATTTTTATGTTTTCTGTGCTTTTAGGAGCTAGGGAATCTCCGGAGACTGGTGTGTCTGGATGTGTCTGAGAATCGCCTGGAGGAGCTTCCCTCCGAGCTCGACGGCCTCCTGGCCCTCACAGACCTGCTGCTCACGCAGAACCTGCTGGAGGTGGTTCCGGACACCATAGGTGACTTTTTCTAAGTGACGCTCGCTCGACACAAAATCACCAAACTGCAGGTCGCGGGAATAAATACTTCACGCAAGCGAAGAGGAGGATAGCTTGTTTTTGCGGACATATGGATAATTGAATGAATTGCCTCAAAGTCAAACGATTCAGTTCGGCTCTGCTCATGTCTCTTAAGTAGCCTGCACTGCCACCTACTGTAGGTGTGCGGCTATTACAGACCAGTAACGTGTGACTATATATATATATATATATATATATATATATATATATATATATATATATATATATATATATATATATATATATATATTTTTTAAATGTAGCACCCCATCATTATTACATAATTGCCCTTGTATATGATTATTATGATTTTATTTATTTATTTGTTTGTTTTTAAATATTTCATTAGTATTGAAGAGTAGTCAAGAAAAGGAGCTTGACATCTGCGATGTCTCCCCCAGGTTGTCTGAAGCAGCTGTCCATCCTCAAGGTGGACCAGAACAGACTGACCCACCTGACCGACTCCATCGGAGAGTGTGAAAACCTGACCGAGCTGATCCTGACTGAGAACCTCCTCCAGGTAACTTTTAAGCCGACTGGATGAACAAGGGTTCACTGTGTATTGATTATTTACCACGTAGAGTCACAGATCATCATTTTCTGTCCGTTACCATGGCAACCAAGCACAACAGTGACTTTCCCACCTCGTCGTGCGTATCGCTACAGTACCGGTCCCCTTTTTCACCACAGTATGGTTCACTGGGATGTCGAAAATGAGCGGCACCTCACTCATGTTGGTTATGTGATCGGGCTGGGGTGTGTTTTGTCGGCGATCTTTTTGTTGTATTTCAAAATGCAAAGTATGCTTGTCCCTCATGACTTGCCGTAGCCCAAGCGGGTATGTGGGAATGTGGGGATTGGTTGAGACAGCAGTCGGACTTTCAAGTGCGCCTTACGGTTGTAGAACAAAAGAAAACGGTCGTCATTTTACCGATGTATTTTTTTCTCTGCTTCATCCAAAGACGCTTCCTCGCTCGCTGGGCAAGCTGAAGAAGCTGACCAATTTGAATGTGGACCGCAACCGCCTGGGCGCCGTGCCCAAGGAGCTGGGTGGCTGCGCCAGCCTCAACGTGCTGTCGCTGCGGGACAACCGCCTGGCCAAGCTGCCCGCCGAGCTCGCCGACGCCACCGAGCTGCACGTGTTGGACGTGGCCGGGAACAGGTGACGTTACGATCTCAAGTGGGCATCCAATAACGTCGCAGTTGTGGTTACCCCTGACTAATTTGTCCTTTTTTTTTCCCCCCCTCGTTCTCTTTTGGTTGCCTCAGATTACAAAACCTGCCTTTTGCCTTGACGAACCTCAATCTGAAGGCCATGTGGCTGGCGGAGAACCAGTCGCAGCCGATGCTCAAGTTCCAAACTGAGGATGACGAGTGCACGGGCGAGAAAGTGTTGACCTGCTACCTGTTGCCCCAGCAGCCTTCCCCAAGCCTTGGTGAGAATGAAGCACACCTTGTTTTGTTAGATATTGCACATTTTATTTTCAATTAAAAATCATGTCAATTTGTCACATTCATTTTGTTTTAACAGAAATTTTGATTCCAAATGTGTTAAAAAGTCAAACAGTACAAGATATTGTTCTTAGTTACAAAATCCTAAAAGGTATGACATATTTTTTAAGGAGATGAATTGTTGGGGCAACACAGACGGGTCACAATACACACAAGCATGCATTCTTTATCCTCTACGAAGAGCTGTAAATATTACATTTCCTTTCAAGTGGATGCACCTGTTTTTTTTTCCAAAATGAAAACCGATGATCAACGTGTTTTTTTTTTTTTTGTTTGTTTTTTTCATTCTCTCCGTGTGCTTGGGGGCAGGTGGATCACTGTATTGATTATGCGCTCTTCTCCGCAGAGAACCTGCTGCAGAACAGCGTGGATGACAGCTGGACGGACAGCAACCTGAACAGAGTGTCGGTCATTCAATTCCAGGAAGAGACCAAGGACGAGGAGGAGGACGACGAGGCCGCCGCCGAGCGCAGGGTGAGGGAACGGGAACACTGCAATGTCACAAACGCAAAGATGCTCGCTCTGTTGTTAAAGCACAGACAAACACAGACTTATCATTTGGCCTCTGCTGACTTTGAATGCAAAAGGAGGGCAAATGCACACATTTGAACCACATTGCCCCCACCAAGTGGATTTTTTTGATTCGGACATTTTGGGTGACTAAAATTCTGATAACAGATGATTGATTTAATTCAAAAAATAGATATCTACTGAATCATAGGCTTCAGTACGGTCTCGACCCTGGTGAGGATGAGCGGTTCAGATTAAGGGTGGAAATCTTCTTTCTTTCTTTATTTTTGGGGTTGGGAATTTTTGAATGTCATTATTTTTTTTTTGTCTTATGTAATCATCAAGTGTTAATGTGTATAAAAATAACAGCAGGGAAAATGTGGGTTATTTTAGGGACGGGGTGGATTTTGAATGTCATTCATTATCTTTGTCTAACGATGTAATCTTTGTCTAACGATGTAATCTTAATGTGTGTGTGTAGTGGTGGGGGGGGGGCACAGCAAAAAGTCGGCTTTTTAATTAATTAATTAATTTTGCCGATTGGGCGGCCCGGTGGTCCAGTGGTTAGCGCGTCAACCTCGCAGTGCAGAGATACCAAGTTCAATTCCAGCTCCGGCCTCCCTCCGTGGAGTTTGCATGTTCTCCATGTGCCTGCGTGGCTTTTCTCCGGGTACTCCGGTTTCCTCCCACATTCCAAAAACATGCATGGCAGGCTGATTGAACACTCTAAATTGTCCCTCAGTGTGAGTGTGAGCGCGGATGGTTGTTTGTCTCTGTGTGCCCTGCGATTGGCTGGCAACCGGTTCAGGGTGTCCCCTGCCTACTGCCCGAAGACGGCTGGGATAGGCTCCAGCACCCCCCGCGACCCTTGTGAGGATAAAGCGGATCAAAAAATGGATGGATGGATTTTGCCAATTTTAAAAGAGCGAAAAACGGTCAGGCCCAAGCGTGTGTACCTTGCTGAACTTGCTGTGGGTTTGCCAGGGCCTTCAACGTCGAGCCACACCTCATCCCAGCGAGCTAAAGGTGATGAAAAAAGTGATCGAGGACCGACGGAACGAAGTGTTTGCGTCCAGGCCCGAGGGAGAAGATCATTCCTCAGACGTGCCGGTAACGTAAAAGCCCCATCAAATGACATCTTATCTGCTAGCCACTTGCTTTCTCGGACTGACGAGTTGCGGTTTCAGGAGAAACGGCTCAGCGACCTTTCAAATCAGAGCCACGACTCGCAGGTGTCCGACAGCACACTGTCGGCCGCCTCCCACGAGGAAAGGCGAGATGTTGCCGTGCCCTCCCACGACCTCGTGGACGGCCACTCCCATCACGAGGAGGAGGAACTGGATGAGATGGAGGTGGAGTACATTGAGGTGATTATAGCCACGTTTTAGGCATGATGGCCTTAAGAGTAAAATTCACCTAAAAATATGGATTTGATTTTCTTGGAAATGCCATTTATGTGTTTTGGCGCTCCAAAAAAGCTCTTTTTTTTCTGAGTACATATGGCAGGTATCGTTTCAGCATTATTTCGTGATATTTTTTTCGACTCAACATTAGAATGACACTGTTCTCTTGTTTTCTGGCGGTTTGTTAGTTTCACTTTCTTTTGTTGTTGTGTTATTGTTATTTGATGATAGATGTAAAGTGCTTTCGTTTCAGCGGCGGCTGTCGTTAGATGTGCAATAAAAAATAAATCATTATATTGTATCATATTATATTGGATACTCGCTGCCGATATCAGGCACCGATACTTAAAGTAAAAAAAAAATAAAAGAAATCTAAAATAAAGTTATCTTATATTGTATTGGCTACTCGCTACCGATATCAGCCACTAATACTTGAAGCAGAAAGAAAAAATAAATTGAAAATAAAGGTATATTGTCTCGTATTGGATTGGCTCCTTGCTGCCGATATCAGCCACCAATACTTAAAGCAAAAAAATAAAAATAAATAAAAAAAAATTGACATTCACTATGCCTCCTTGCCAGTAGCTGGCGCTACGCTGTGGTGGTTCGACACATCAGATGAATCATTGAACGAAAGGTCTTGCTTCGCAATTATCTGTTATTGCGTTAATTGTACTTTTATGGCTCCAAAGTACTCGGTATTTGTGTCTGTGAGTATTCAAGAGCGATTACTCATAATGGTAGCAGTCTGAAAAAAGTGGTTGTAAACATCCCAATTTAAAAAAAAAAGAAAAGAAAATTAGTATACACAGTTAAATAGTACAATATTGAATAATTTGTGCATTGTGATAAATTTCATGGCCATTGTGCTGCTCATTTGAATCTTGACCACCAGGGAGCAGTATGTGCTAAAATGGATCCGTTGCCCAGGGCAATAACTTTCTCTCTGTCAACTCCAAAACCTGAACCGTCTCCTTCCTCCAGCCCACCGTGCACTTTGCCGAGGAGCCCATCATCCGCAGCGGGGACGATGACGACGCGGAGGAAGACGGCGAGAGGAGCGACGGGGACGAGGACGAGGACGACAGGCCCCCCTTCCCGGCCGAGAGGCAGCGGCTCATCCGGAAGGACACTCCACACTACAAGAAGCACTTCAAGATCACCAAACTGCCCAAACCCGAGACGGTGGCGGCCCTGCTGCAGGGTTTCAACCCCGACGTCCTCGGCTCACCCACCGAGGACAAGCTGGACGGGCGTGAGGAGGACGATGAGGACGAGGGCGTTGGCACCCCTCTGTTGCGTCACAGGATGGAGATGTCGGAGCTGGACGACAGCCGATACCACGTCAACTCCAGTCAAGTCAAGGTAGGATGACATCATTTTGCCTTTTTGGTTATAGTACATTTTTTCGTCAGGCTTCTGTACAACTATCCAAATCCTCCATGATTGTTTAAATCGGTGTCATAACAAATGATGTTATATTCCCCCCCCCCCCGAGCCGAGCAGCTTCAAGCTGAATCTTTTGCCCTGCCACATCACTGACGCCCTTCAGCACCACTAAACCATTTCGCTCTCCGGGTTAGCGGCCATGGCTTCTAATTACTGGTGTCACTTGACACGCTTTGTGTGTTGCGTGCGCGCGCACGCGTGTGTGTGTGTGTGTCTAGATTCGAAGGAACTCAAATGAGCAACAGTTTATTTTGCAAAAATTCTGCTGATTCTTCACTTTCAAGAAAAACGTTGATTCGTCGGTATTGTGTGGACGTGTGTATGTGCGCCTCGGACCAACCAGGAGATCTTCAGGCAGAGCTGGGGATGCAATTTGACCCGTCATTGAATGTGTTTGTTGTTGTGGAAATTCAGTCAGGCTTTTTATTTCTTTATTTTTATTTTTATTTTATTTTTTTTATTGATTTGGTATTGCCACAAACATTCAAAAGTTGCCTGGGAAAAAACCCCCCACAGTGTTATGATAAATTCACATTTTCAAGAAAAAAAAAAAAGTTGTCACCCTTCCCGTTAGAAAAACTGGAAAGATGAAAAGTCGAAATCTTACAAGAATATAGTTGTATTTTTCCAGGATCGTAATATTATAATATTTGGGTCACGGTTTACTGAAGTGAGAAAGTTATATTTCAACAGGTGAATAAAAAAAATGAATAAAACAATGCAGCCAAATTTGTCTAAATTTCCATTTGGACAAAAGCAGTGCTTTGATACCATCTTGTGGTCTGAATTGGGAGTTGTATAACCATTTTGGGAAGAGTCAATTGACGGGCTTCTAAAAATAAAATGAAATAAAATAAAACAAAGCAGCTTTTGTCTAAATAAATAATTAATAAAATTTGGTCATAATTATGCCTTTTGTTTAGAAAATGACTTCCTTTCCGCTGGGATGACAGATTTATGTGATGTGCCTCAATCATGTCGGAGCATTTAACTCTCAATTTTGATGTTGGTTTATGATGTCTATTCTACTCGGGCACTTTTGTTAAATAAGTTGACGATTTATTACAAATGCCCTCAAACGATCGGTCGCACCCTTTTCAATGACAATTGATTTCCAAAAGGCGGATTTTCTTAGTTGTGGCAAAAGCTGTCGGGCGCCCGTGTGGATTCCAGAATGGAAGCTTTAATTCATTCCAATTTATTTTTGCCTTCTCTTGTCCGCTTTTGCTTTTTTTCTTGGTCTCTCCGTGTCTGCTGGTGTTGACTTCTGGTGGCTGGGGGAGGTTGGGGGGGGTGCGAGCGCGCTTTGGCTTCCAAGCGGGGACGCACTCCCACTAAAAAGTGTCCTTGTGACTCTTTATTTAATTGAGTTATTGGCGTGAGTGCAAGCCTTTTTTTTTCGAGAAATTATTTTTGGGGGGGGCCTAACTAATCCGCATGCTTGTCGCTGGTTCCTGTCCCTAACAGGGGGTGTCATTTGATCAAGTCAATAATCTGCTGATTGAACCTGCTCGAATTGAGGAGGAAGAGGTCTGTACCTTCGCTTTCCTGTCTTATTCTTTTGCTCACCCCGCCTGCCCACTCACTTGTAAATGCCACTGAAAATCCAGGACGCGCTGTCCGGTGAGCGTGGCAGAACCTGAAAGCAGAGACAAACGTCTTTTTTGTTCACCCTTCGTCGTCGTGTGATTACGACTAGCTCAGTGTCAGACACCCCCAAAATATTAATTCGCACACAAAAAAAAGAAAACAAAAAAACATTTTATCGATTCGCTTCATGTTCTGCCACCTCTCCTGCCATCTTTCCTGCTTGCCGCCGCTTTGCTGCTTGTTTTTGGCTTTTCCTCATTTGCATTGTCCCCTCCCGCAAATGGATGACAACGGTCCGGACGTCGTTCTCCGCAATTTTGTTTTTGTTTTTTGGGGTTAAATAGGCACACTGAAAGAGAACAACAAACCCAGCGGGATGAACGCAGATGCTCCCTTCCTTTTGAATCGAATGATTCGAATCAAATTGTGTGTGCTGTGTGTCTTTTAGCGTCTCGTTGTTTTGGTTTTTTGGGGATATGTCGAATGGATTTTCAACGCCGCAGCATGGTTCTTTTAGTCTTGTGCATAGTCCTAGAATATACTTTTCTTTATTCCTCCTTTACGCCCTTCCTATTTATGCATGTTTTGTGAACATACATGGTTAGGTTTGACATATTATATTAATATATTTACACTTCACACACACAAAAAAAAAGGGATATCAGAGTTTGGGGTGAAATTTGAGAATGAACCAAAAATGCATTCTAATTGTTCCAGTGAACTTAGTTTGACCTTTTCTTCACTTTTCAACACGCAACCGCCAGTTCAATGTTTCGGTACTTTTTTGATCAAATTACTGCACGGCAACAAAATCCACAACGGTTGTCATCAGGATGAAGGCAAAAAAGTGAATGGATTTTTTTTTAAACATTTAAAAAGAGATTTAAAAAAGGGACTACTTACTATAAAAAAGGGTATTTATTATAAACAAATACCATTTAAGGAAAAAGTATTGTAAAATAGTCAATTGCTCTCCCTGTCGGTCATTTATTGTTCTAAGTCTTAAGGGACCACCAAAAAAAAAAAAAAATTTTTTTTCTTCATTAATCAGTGAACAGAATTTTATTCTGTCAAATATCCATTTCAGCATCAGCCCATCTCGGTCCATCTGTTGTTTAGAGAAGGTCAAATGAAGTGTGTCATAGTTCATTTTCGGCCCATCCTAAAAAAATTCACCCAAAAAACTGAATGTCCCCAACTTTTCATGAGTGGTGTATTTTCACTTTTTATTTTAAATTAAATCCTCAAGATTACGAAATGCACGTGTATCCCTCAGAAGAGCGCTTCCAAAAGCGGAGATGATAACATTTGTGTCTGTCGTGGAAAAGGCTTTCATCTTAATCTAATCCATTTGCAGCACACTTTAACCATCCTGCGGCAAACGGGCGGCCTCGGCATCAGCATTGCTGGCGGGAAAGGGTCCACGCCGTACAAGGGGGACGACGAGGTCAGACCCACTTCCTGGCCGGCACACACCTGAGGATACTGGCGACGTATTTAATATTTTTTTCCCCTTTGACCTCAGGGGATTTTCATCTCCAGAGTTTCTGAAGAAGGTCCGGCTGCCAGGGCAGGAGTGAAAGTGGGAGACAAACTGCTTGAGGTAGAACAGTTTAAAAAACATAAAAATGTTTTTTAATAACATTTGCCAACACTTTGAAAAATACTCTGCTGTCAATGTCCTAGCGCGATAACCAACATGAAGTTTTATCCCTAAAAATGATATTTAATATAATTGTGATACCGTTTTTTAAAAAAATATTTATACAGCGCTTAAAATACGGGAAGAACTACTGATATAATGCTTCAATTCAAATATGAAATGTACGTAAATGTATGTCTCGAGATCACTGTGTCAAACTCGAGGCCCGGGGGCCAGATGTGGCCCGCCACATCATTTTAAGTGGCCCACGAAAGCAAATGAAAGATGACAACCTCCACGATGCTTGCTAAAATGTCGACCAAAATTTCACATTTTCACATGTAATAAATCAGTGACATACTTTGTCAATATTTTCTTGTTACCAAACCCCTCATTTCAGCTACTTCAACAATAATTGAATAAAACGTTATTCTTGACTTCTTTATATAGTTTCAGTCTTACCGGCAATAATGTGGCCCACGACAAAAATGAGTTTGACAAGCCCTCCTCTCGATGTTTAAAAGCAAATATTTCTGAAAAGATTCAATGCAAATGTACAAAAAAAAGTTAAATACAACTGAATTATACAGTATTGAAAGTAAAAATGTATTTCACTTGGTTTAAGAAACCTTAAAGCCACTTTGACATTATGCACAGTTTAAACCGTGTGCTTAAATGTAGGAGAAAAAATATATCGACTTAAATGATTCACAAAATTGGAGTGAAAAAAAAAAGTTTAAGCCACTGTAACATTCTGCACATTTGGAATATTACCACTTCATTTGACGATTGGAAATTAACCAAATAGTACTTAAATTGCGATTCATTTAAAACTCAACTTTGCGGACGATCCCAGGTGAACGGCGTGGACCTCCACGAGGCCGAACACCATGCGGCCGTAGAGGCCCTACGCGGCTCCGGGGCCGCAGTCTCCATGACGGTGCTTCGCGAGCGCATGGTGGAGCCGGAGAACGCCATCACGACCACGCCGCTCAGGCCCGAGGACGACTACTTCCCGCGGGAGAGGCGCAGCAGCAGCAGCGGGCTGGTCTTCGAGGGCGGCCACGGACAGGGGGCCGGGTTAGGACCACTGCAGCGCCTCTCCGCCTGCCTTGTGCGCAACGACAGGGGGCTGGGCTTCAGCATCGCTGGAGGGAAGGGATCCACGCCGTACCGTACTGGGGACACGGTGAGACCACTTGGATTTTGTTTGTCTTTTTTAACCCTGCACAACTTTTTGAGTTTTTGCCACTTTTGTAATTGGGAAATAAAATAAAGCATACTGCCCCCTAGTGCCTTGGAGGATGGAAAAAACAAGTTCTGCACCTGCGCAATGCCAGGCACTTTTATGGTCAATGGCCACACTTTACTAATATTTGTTGTCTTGTAGTATTTACAATGAATAATTCGATTGTGTCGTTATGGACGTTAATAGATCAATACTGAAAGACAAAACATGAATCAATCATACACCAGTTTTGTGGCATAGCCCATTAAACCACTCATGGCTCGAAGTCCCTGCGAGCCCATTTGCTAAATAAATACTCTCCACAACCCACACATTCTCTAAGACTTCAATTTGTGTCAATTGTGGGGAGTTGGGAAGGCTGAGTCACTCACTCCCTAAAAAAAAAAAGTGTCGTAACTGTCAGTCATTGAGCTGCTCCAATTCTGGCTGCGGCGTTACCCCGCCGTCGCCAGGGAGACGGAGATATGAATAGCGAGCCCCGGACACATGATAGGTTCACCGTAAGTGGACGGTGGGTAGTCGAGGCTTATATTGGGGCCGGGCACTCGTGTGAGAGAGACGACTTTTAGGATTTTAGGCAGAACCGGTTGTAAGTTAAAAAAAAAAAAGTTATTTTTGGGAGGTTTGACTGTGAACTTTGCTCATGCGTGTGTTGACACACTTTGTTTTTTCAATCAGGTTTCATCCTATCTGATTGGCTGATTGTTTAACTTGTCAAAGAAGCGGTGGGACGAGTAAATAACTTGTTTCTATGTGCGCTTGTTTGGCTTTTTAGGGGATCTACATCTCTCGCATTGCAGAAGGGGGAGCAGCCCACCGAGACAGCACGCTACGGATTGGCGACAGGGTCATCTCTGTGAGTGGTTTTCTCCCCACCCTAAGGGGTTTTCATCCAACCAGACCTTTTTTTACACTTTTAGCATCTATGGATGACAAGTGACTTCCTGTATTTATAGGCTAGCCTTTGACCTCAATAGGACGCCGGTCCAGACGAAATTTTGAGGGGCTACACCGTAATTTGATTTTTAACTAGTGTTATTGTTTGATTTGAGCAACTTGTAGTTTTTTTTTTTTTTTTTTTGTTACTGTTTATTTTACTTGTTTAGTTTAAACTGCGTAGCTTTTTTTTTAATTATTTTTTTAACTTTTAGGAGTTAAGGTTAGTCTATTTGAACCTGCACAACATTTAAGATTTTATGATGGTCTTATTTTAACTTGCCTAACTTTTAGAGGTGTTATAGTCGTCTTAAATTCAGTTTTACAGAAACCTTTGTAATTTTTCATGGGGTTTACGGGCGGCTTTCTTTTAATCTGACCATATTTTTTAGTTTTAAGGGGTGCTTTTTTTTCTTCTTTCTGGTCTCCCCAAATTTAAGTAATTTATTGATTTAGATATCTATTTGTTTATTTTTATTTATTGTCATTTTTATTTTATTTTATTTATTTTTTTAGCCTGCCGCAATTGCGGGGTTCTGACGCCCGTTTTATTTTAACGCACATAGTTTCAGCACTTTTGACAGGAGCCGTTTTAAAATTTGGAGGTTTTGTAGAAGTTTTATTTTGACCTGCGCAACTTAAGTTTGTCTTTTTTTTTTTTTTTAAACCTGAACTACACAAACAAATGGCACGCATTGTAACTTCATTTCGAGCACTTTTGCAAGTGAACGTCTGCAGAGTAGGCACTTTATCTTTTTTACTTCCTCCGGCGGTTTCTACTTTCATTCTTCCCTTTTTCACCCTTTTGCTTCACGCTCACTGTCGCGTTCCCTCCCTGCCTTTGCGTGTCGGTGGTTGTGGGCGTGGTGTCGGCGCGTCAGCCGACGGTAAGCGGCGATACTGTTGGGCCAGCGCTGACCTCTGCTTGTCTGCTGAAAGCTGTATTTTCTCCAAATTTAACGTGCTTGAGCAAACTGGCGCTTGCTTGCCTTTGTGGACTTAAAAGCGAATCTTTTGGAGTCGGCACACTCCCACTTGTGTTTTTAAGTCAATAAAGGCAAGCGGCGAAGAAGTAATTCATAGTTGTGTGTATTTTCAGAGAGGTTTTCTCAGTCAGGCTCTCGCTTGCTTGGCTGTCTCCCTGCTTTTCTTTTGAGCCTTGATTTCTGAGAGCCGGCGTTGCATCAAAACCACACAAAATGTCAACACATTACCAATGCGTTTACATACCATAGTTACTCAAATAACGCACTTTGTTGGATGAGACGCCGTGATTTACTTACGTGGTGGTCTCACAAGGCTGTGGTAATTTCATTTACGATGACAATCGGCACTGCAGAGGTAGCAGTTTGGCATATAATGTACAATTCACCCAAACAGAGCCATGAAGCCAGAGGTGTCCAAACTAGGGACGAGGGGCCATTTACGGCCCACCGTCCATTTTTAGCAGTCCGCGACATGACCCAAAAATAAATAAATAATACCGTACTATAAAATAATATTTGTCATGGGCTGCACGGTTCGTCAAAAAAGGTGAAAGTGGGCAGAATGAGAAGGGAGGGTCACACCTTCCGAACCGCTATATCCTCACTAGGGTGAGAAGGGAGGGTGTCCAAAAAATAATTCTTAATTCTTAATAAACGACAAAACTTTTCTCTATATTTGAAGATACTAATAAACCATTTATGATTAAAAGAAGAACACAATTTATCTTCAAAACAGTGACTAGTGAAGAAAGATAATTCCACTTTAGAGGCAAGAATAGTTTCTTCCACTTGGTGCTTGATGGCTGATTTCTGAAGACATCACGTCAATGATCCTCAAGTACCTGTTTGAAAAATGGTCACTTTACTCCACTTAGTTCTTTTTTTGGTTCCAAATGTGGAGACTGGATTGCCTTGCTGATAAGTGCAGAGCTGATGAAATCAACTAGAAAATACAAACAATATATAATTGCTTTGTTCACTAACTTTCGCGTGTTTCAAAAAGTTGAGGCCACTCCTTGTAAAAGTTGACTGTCAAACCAAACATCAAACAAAGAATTCATTTGGAAAACAACCAGTCTGAAGAAGGGTGCACTATCTTAACACTATCACACGTAATGGAAAACGCCACCACACACCAGAAGATAGCAGCACAATGAATCGAAACCCAGCATTAAATCATGATATACAGTTGTACTGCTTTTATAAGGTACAAAATTAAAGACTGCTGTTTTTACTAGTCAAAAAGAAAGAAAGAAACAAACAAACAAACAAAACTTCGGTTGTTTTTCACTGTAAATCCAGATCAATGGTGTAGACATGACAGAGGCCAGACATGACCAGGCAGTAGCGCTCCTTACCGGCACCTCCCCCACCATCGCCCTCCTGGTGGAGCGAGACCCCAATGCCCCGCGCTCGCCGGGCCAGTCCCGGCAGCGGGCCCACTCCCCGCCGCCCCCGGAGCCCTCGGACTCTCCGGACCAAGACGACGAGGGCCTGCAGGGGAACCACCTGGGTCGGATGGAGGATGAGTACCCCATTGAGGTAATAAAGGCCGGCGCCATCTGGAAAGTAGATGACTGCCTAGTTGAAATACCGATTAGACAGTTAATAGGTTTTTCTATTTGGCTTCGACATGATACTTGCTGCTGTCCAGTTCGAAAGAGGATGGTGCATGGTATGAAAACAAATGTTTTGATGGATTGTGGAGTAAACCAGTGATTCCCAACTAGATTTTCCCAATTTAGTCTAATTGTTCCAAAAATTATTGAGTGTATCTTTTGTTCAACTATGTATAGTGACGGTCGGAAAAATTAAAAAGAGTTTCCACAAGATCAGCAGAAGGTACATCATGTGTAGTTTTAAGGTGCATAATTAACGTGCACTTTTTGTATTTGAGTGTATTTTGCATTTTTTTTCCTAATGTAAAATATTAGTGTCAAATGGAAACCCTGTATGACCTAATATGGTCAATGTAAATGACTGAACATGATTTCGAGGTTGTTTGTTAATATTCGTGAGCCACGGTGTGTGATAGCAATCTCAGGTGTAATACCAACTCGAACAAAACTCAAATTGGCATTTTTTTAAAAACTGAAAACCAGGATTCTGCCCGCCAGTGACAAAATGTGAAGGTTGGGAAACACTGGAGTAAACGTCGAAATAAGTATGATAGCATAATAACTAGAAACGTCGAAAGCAGGGTACACGCATACCAATGTTTAGCATCATCTGTGATTTTTTTTTTTCAATGAATGAGACTACAAGGTGTGTGCTTCCATTTCCACATCCATAACAATGCCTGACAAAAGACCAACACTGACCGATGAGAGCCAGCACTGTACCACAAGGCAAGAAAAAGAGGGAGTACAGTATTAATCGAAGAAACCACAAAAGATGCTAGGCTAACTGTTAGCTTATCTGCTAACTTCACGCGCGCCGTTATTTGGTATTTGTGAACCCTACTTTTAATATTGAACATATTGAACCGGATAGTTTTTCGAGCGAATTGGGGGAGAATTAAAAAAATTAAAGGAGTATAGCCTTTGCTGACTTTGACTGCAAGGGTGGGCAAATGCTCACATCTGGCCCGATTGTAAGTATGTGTGTGCCCCCCCTTTAGCATAAACTATAGAAAACACAAAATAGAACCCTTTAAGACCTCTAGTAAACATGTACTTTGTCATGCTTTTATGATGATTAAAATGATGTGATTTTACAGGAAGTGACGCTGGTCAAGTCAGGCGGTCCCCTCGGCCTGAGCATCGTCGGGGGCAGCGATCACGCCAGCCACCCGTTCGGCATCAACGAACCCGGGGTGTTCATCTCAAAGGTAAACCTTTTTTTCCATCCGCAGTTCCAAATATCACGGAGCGCCGAAAGGCTCCAAATTGCCCTTAGATGCAAATGCAAGCGTAGATGGCAGGTTGTCGCCCGAATGAGGACAACCAGTTTCGAAATATGGATGGATATTACATGCCCCCAGGTGATCCCTCACGGTTTGGCGTGCGAAAGCGGGCTGCGCGTGGGCGACCGCATCCTGGAGGTGAACGCCATCGACCTGCGCCACGCGACGCACCAGGAGGCCGTGCGGGCGCTGCTGGCCAACAAGCAGGAGATTCGGATGCTGGTGCGCAGAGATCCCTCACCGCCCGGGATGCAGGTCAGTCCCGCTGTGAACTCGGGACAACTGGAGCGTTGGTGGAGATGCTGCCTCTAAGTCTTGTACGTGGCATTTCTAGGAAATTGTGATCCATAAGCAGCCAGGGGAGAAATTGGGGATCAGTATACGTGGAGGAGCTAAAGGCCACGCAGGAAATCCGTTTGACTCAACTGATGAGGGCATCTTCATATCCAAGGTAGGAGTTGATCAAAATTAAGATGTGCAGTATCATCTTCACTGGCAAGCAGTACCTTCATTTTGTTGGGCGTGCGGTCGCCACTCGCCTTTCACAAACCCTCGAGGTGCGCCCCTCAATCGTCATGGTCGTGGACTGTCCTGGGCTAGAAATTCGGAATTAAAATTTGAATCAGAATTTGCTTTTGAATCTTGAGCTTAATCCAGGTGTATGCAATTTAATTTTCATTGGAATTAGAATTGATGGATTTAGAAATCGAAAGGTGGAATTTTCATTTTCCGTTTATTTATTTCGATTTGGTTTCATTTGAGTTTATTACTGTGATTTGGATTGAATTCTCAATTTTACTTTCAAATTTCAATGTTAAATTTGACATTGATATGTCAGATTTGGCATCTTGAATGTTCAAATTGGAACTTAAAAATGTGAACTTTGAGTTTTTAGATTTTTTTTATTGTATTTTTATTATTTTGAATACAGATTGGAATTTTGAATGACTTTTTTTCTTGAATTTGAATCCAAATTTGAAGTTGACATTTTACTCTCCAATTATGACGTAGAATTTGACATTTGGGTGTCATATGCGCGTCCTGAATGTGAATTTAGAATTCGAAAATTGGGTTTCAAATTTGAATGTTGAAATTAGAATATTTAAATTGCATTTTTTTTTCTTTTTTTTGAGATTTTTTTTTTTTAATCCGTACGTTAATTTTCATCTTTGGGTGTTGGATTTTGGATTTAGATTTATATCTTTGGAAATTTATTGTGATTTTGTTTTGGTGAACATTGCTGTGAAATAGCGTTTGCCCTCTTCCTGATTTCCGTGTTCTTTGCACATTCATCCCGTACAAAGGTTTCGGTTCATCAAACCAATTTGAATATCACACAGCGACTACCCAAAGAAATACAAAATGCAGTTTCTAAATGCCAATGTCATTTATTAAGGCACACGCACACAAAAAAAAAAAAACACCTTCACAAACACGAGAAAATATGTCTCCTTTCAAAACAAGGTGAGCTCAAGTGGCGCGGCCGCCCGGGACAGCCGGCTGCAGGTGGGCATGCGCATCCTGGAGGTGAACAACCACAGCCTGCTGGGCATGACGCACACGGAGGCCGTGCGAGTCTTGCGGGCCGTGGGCGATTCCCTGGTCATGCTGGTGTGCGACGGTTTCGACCCTCGCAAAGTGCCCGCGGCGGAGGCGAGTCCTCACCAGGAGCCCAATGTTCGTACAAAACCTTCTGTAAATTGATCTGACTGATCGGGAACACACGGGCTCACGATAAAAATCCGTTCGCAGGCATCTCCCGGCATCATCGCCAACCCTTTTGCATCAGGCATCGTCCGGAAGAATAGTATGGAGAGCATCTCTTCGATAGACCGAGACCTGAGCCCCGAGGAGATGGACATCATACAAAAGGTGCGATTTCACATCATCGTCCTAATATTGGTTATTGACCACAAATCAAGTCTTTTTATTCATCTCTATGTGGCAGACGCTCATCATAAGTCACTTGCAAGTTGTTTCGGGGGGAAACCGGGAAGTCATTAGCAAGCATGAGCAAGGGACGACTTTTCCCAGAATTTTTGCCAGTCATCAACATACCGGGAATGGCTTTTTGGGCTCGGCCAAAGTGGAGGCGTGAATCAAATGGTTTTGTTCAGCGTTTTTTTGTGTGCGCGCCACGGCGAGCAATTCAGCCGTAGCGGCCGGTTTTACTGCCCCTGCGCTCATGCATCAGAGCACTCGAAAGCACCAGTGCGCGGCCGTTTATTTAGTCCCGAGTGAAGGCGTGTAGAATCGAAAGCGGGGGGCTCGCAACGCACTTAAAAGCGGCGCTTAAGGAAGCCGACTTGTCGCTCTTCTCCAGGAGTCGGAGATGGTGAGGGAGACGTCGCAGTGGGAGAAGGAAGAGATGGAAAAAGTGGTGAGTCGATCACGACAATGAGGAGCTCAACATTTTAGAATCGAGGGCACTTTGTTTCCTGAATTCATGGAGAGAATTTGTGCAAAATGATTGCTACAACATGTTGACATGTTTCTGGGAGGATATTCTCGAGTCGTTTCAGATGATGACCACGTTTCCATTCGTTTTGCTCAAGGAACAAAATCATTCGAATTGATCAAGAATTTAAAAGAAATCGCAATTTTGCAAACAATGCAGCATTCCAAAAATGTCCACATTTTCTGTGACCACGTTTCCAAATTAATGAGCACATTTTTCCTTTTAATTGTCAAAAAAAAAAAAGAGTAAAACATGCAAATAATGGTGAAATTCAAGAAACGTACCTAAAATTGACCTTTTCACGTTCGATTCAAATCATTCAGAAGCTTCAACAGTCCAAAAATCCGAATTCAGGAAGTTTTTCCAATTTCACCATTTAGACAACTTTTTAATTATTTTCACATCAAAATGTTCCAAAATTTTCCATGAAGCGATTCGCCAAATTCATCAGACTGATTGTGTGTTTTTTTCCGCAATTTTCCGACCGTCCAAAACCAGGAACTGAATCTGAAATCATATTTTGGTGCATTTTCTACACTGATAATTTGAAAATGATGTCCTGTTTTTTTTTTGGGGGGGGGAATGGAAATCAAAGTTTTTTAAAAAATCGAGTTAATCAATTATTAAAACTATTGCTCGTTTCTGCCCAATGCAGTA
>CAAKHF010024984.1:7469-54221 GCA_901007745.1 Hippocampus kuda | reverse complement strand
CTCGCCGCCTCCCGAAGGCGCCTGTGACGTGCTGTGACGTGTGGAATGCAATCGTTGGTTTCGTACTTGCGGTGTCGACAGCTCGTCTGATCCATCCCGTCCGCTCGTGTTGCACGTGCACGAATGTTTGCATCGTACATGTAGTACATTCAAAACGTTCGGGGAATTTGGTGTGAAATTTAAAGATGAACCTAAAATGTATTTTGACTTGTTTTTTACTTGACAATCACCCCATGTTTTTGCGGTTCAAAAAAAAAAAGTCTTGGATCAACAACTGTTGTGAATTTTGCCATTCATGTCCTTGTTTGAGAGAACACCAAGTTGTCGAACAAATACTGAAACGTTCAACATTTGGACATTCAGAAGTTGACAAAAGATCAAATTCAAGGTTTCAACGCATTTTAGGTTCGTCTTAACATTTCGTCCGCAAGTCCAAACTTTTTGGAAGTCATGTCTATTTGCCTGCTCCATCTCAGTCTTTGTCCTCCGTCCTCTTTTTGTTTCGTCCTCATGAATATTTTTTCTTTTTCAAACAGGACTTGTACGGTGTGAGGAACAATTTCCATTCCAAGCAGCCTTCTCCAAATGTGAGTCGATTCCCGAAGAAATGATCACATCGTGTGTACAGTGAATTTTGCAGCCACAAAGTGAAGATTCTTCATCTCATACAGCCAATCAAATGAGGCGTCAACAAAGCGTTCAAATGTTATTTCCTGTATCTGATTTAAAATAGACTTTCTGCAGTTTATAGAGCCCACTTGACCTGACCACCATAGCTGCACAAAGGTTGAAAATCAGAAAGTGATTAATACCCCCCCTCCCCCAAAAAAGAAACCCCAACAACAAAGCACTACTTATGCCTAAATGTCGCCGTGATGTATTTAAGCGCCAAGCTTTTACTCCGTCCGACCGTCTGGCCCTTACAGCCTGAGTCGAACAACGATGTGTTTTACGACGGCACGGACTCTCAGGAGGGGGCCGGCGGGGTCTCGGCCCGCCCCACCCTCTTGTCTGACCGTTGGGAGTATACCAATATGGCCGCCGTGCCTCGCCTCTCCAGACCGTCCCTGGACACGCAGGTAGTTGCCGCCACTAGCAGCCCTGCTCCCATTGGGTGTGCTTTTGTCTGGCCGGTGGCGGGCTCCGGGGTGCATTGCCAATCTTTTAATTCAGTTTTCAAGCTACAAATGCTCCATTCGCATGACAGATTTCCGTTGACAGTTTGGTACTTTTTGGGTTAACACTTCATGAAAGAGTGGACTTTATGCTACGTGTTACATTTGGTCCGCTGTTTAGCTAATTGGTAGCTAGTTTAACATGAGCTAAACTTCATGTTGGCTTTGTGTTTAATTGAGAAGAAAGTTCTTGACTGGTTTTGGAACTAATAACAACTGATGTGATTGTGAATGTGTTAGCAATGGTACTGGTATGCGTTTATGCTATGCTTTACATTAGCTTCACAGTTTAGCTAACTGATAGATGGTCAAACATGGAGTAAGCTGTATCAGGCATTTAAAATGAACAAAAAAAACAGAAGCAACAAGGTTAGTCCAATCATTTTTTTTCCCCCTGACTGTATTGCGACCGAGCAAAATTATGTATGGCTTTGTGAACCCAAGCAATGACTTGATTCGACTTGCTTGGAATTGAATGGTGACTTGATTTTTGCCACAATCACTTCAAATTTGCCTTACTCACACCTGTGACAAATGGTGCTGGGTTATTCTCGGGTTTGCTTCCCGCCGCTTCACCTTTCAGATCCTGCTGAATCGACATTTCTGGCCATGTCGTGGAAACTTTGAGGTCTGATCATTCACGCTTCCCTACCCTGCAGAATCCGTCGCCCGGTGGCAAGGACAGCCCTGAGCAGCGGTCCTTCCGGGACCGGCAGAAGTACTTTGAGATCGACGTGAAGCAGCAGACGCCCGACAAGCCCAAACCTCGCGTGTCGCTGGTCGGCGAAGACGACCTTAAGAAGATGAGGGAGGAAGAAGGTTGGTCCTTCATGCATTTTCCTGTTTGTGTTTCAAGATACAGTAACCTCCACCCCCTCATTGCAAATTCCGGGTTCATTGTCCTGCTATTTCATGTTTGGTTTTTTTTTGGGGGGGTAATGTCATTCATTAGATGGTGGTGCACTCCTTCTGAATAAATTTGAAAGCAGCAGCAAGATCAGTGCCAAGTATTTCAAGCTGAGCTTTGTGAATTCCTCTTCAATCCTGCTTTTTACACCTACAGAGAGCAACAGCTGGAGTTCATTTTCATTTCAATAGTGTATTTCTACCGCAAATTGCGTCACCTGGTGTTTGTTTGGACGCAGAGCGCAAGTTTGAGCAGCGGGCACGTGAGTACCTGCTGGACGAAGAGGACGAGGACGACGAGGAGGACTTGGCCAAGCATGTGGCCCAGATGAAGGTGACGGGCAAGGTGCTGCTGGACGGAGTGGAGTACGACGTGGAGCCCGTGTCCACGCCGTCGCAGCCGTGCGCCGTGCCTCCGAACTACAGCGGGGGCTCACGGTATAAACGCGTTCATTTTAAAGGAAAGCATCCTCTCTAATGTTTGAGACTGACGTCAATGGCTTTCGCCCCGCAGACCTTCGCCAGTGGACGGTAAAGGAGACATGGCGAGGAATTCGTTGGATGACAGCTTCACACTGGAGCAGCGGCCCAATTCCATGACCGGGTAAGGTCAACGCTCACTTCCAACCGTGCGATTTTGCAACCAAACTCCTCATGTGCCTTCTCGTCTCTCCCACCACCTGTCCCCCAGTTTGCTCCCCGTTTATGCCGGCGACACGGCGGCTCCCATTCGCACAGCCAAGGCCGAGCGCCGGCACCAGGAGAGGCTCCGAATGCAGAGTCCGGAGCTGGCCGTGGCCCTGGACAAGGATCTCTCCCCCGCCGAGAAGCGAGCCCTGGAGGCTGAGAAGAGAGCCATGTGGAGAGCGGCACGGTAAATTCAGACCGTTCTCGCCTGCTCTTTGGGATTCCGTATTGGCAGTTTGTCTGTTTCTTTTTTTCGGTGCAACCTTTTCGCAGCGAGAACTCAACAGTGGTGCCTTGAGATTTAGCAATAGCCAATTACCGGTTTGATGCTTTACTGTATTTATTTATTTTTTATTAATCTATATTTTAAAACCTTTTTAAAACTGTCATTTTATGACCGTGATACTGCGATATTTTTGCTCACGGTTGTCATACCGTCAGAATCTAATCTGCGCCCATGACAAACTCGAAATTGTTTTCCGACCACACTTGTTGCTTAAAACCACCTTTCACCATTGAAACAATCCATTCCAGAAAATATATTTGAAAATATTTGTATGTTTAAGACCATGAGTCCAGACCTCAACGCACTACTGTTCTCATGAGTTTTCACTACTTGCGGCAATATTCCCTTTTTTCCTCTCTCTGTGTCTTCCTTTCCTCCTCTGTCCTGGTGATTTTTTTCTTCATACCACTTTGGCTTCATCATACTGGGGGGGCGGGTGGGGCACAGGCCTTTAGGCTTGGAGGACGATGTTAGGCAGTATGAGCAGGACCTGGCTAAGAGGCTCTACCAAGCTCGAGTGAGGGCCTCTCACGGAACGGCAGCTCCTGTCTCCAATGCTTCTTCCTCTGCTGCCTCCCAGCTCAGGTCTGCGCCGCGGGTCCCCGCAGCCACTGGGGGACATAAGCACGGCATCGTGGGGTGGGGTGTGAGGGGTGACTTTGGGCCTGAAAGCTTCTTTTGCTGCCTTCCCGCTGTTGTCTTGCTTCTTGCATGTCTTTTTTTGTGCATTGCTGTTCCATTTGTACTAATGCACACTTGCCTGCAAGCAAGTTTGCGTGTGAGGGGTGAGCCGACAGCCAGATTTGAAATGATTGACACCCAAAGGTGCGCGCGTGTGGCCTTGTCTTTTCACGTCCTCCGGCCCCGCCCACTTGCCTAATGTGTGGTTTGCTCTCTTGGCAGGATGAAGTCTCTGGAGCAGGATGCCCTCAAGGCTCAGATGGTTATCGCCAAGTCGCGGGACGGGAGGAAACGAAGCACCCTGGACCAGCTGGCTGAGTCGCCTTCACCGGCGCCCACGCCCTCACCGGCGCCCACGCCCTCGCCCACCCCGATGGAAGGTAAGAAGATGTTTTACTACGTGATTATATAACTTTATTGAACTTAATCTTGTCTTTCACGTCCTTGTCTCCCAGAGCTCATCAGTCCTCGAGGACTAACCTCCCCTGGCAGACTGGTAAGAGCAACCCTTCCCAGATATACCGGTTGCAATTATATACTCAACACAGTGGTGCCTTGAGATGCGAGTGACCGGATTTAAGATTTTTTTTCAAGCTACACATGCTGTCTGGTGGCACCCAACTGGAGTTCATTGTCAAACTAAACATCAAACAAAAGAGAATTAGGAACCCCGTTTAAGGGAATTGTAAGATTGATTTGATTTGCTCCATTGGCATGAATCCAACGTCTCGCCACTGGAATCGCAGCTGAGAATCCACACGTGTTCCTTCCCCTGCACTCCACCCCACCGCACGCTTTCACCACCGCCTGTTTGAATGCCCCCCCCCCACAAATCTCCCACCTCTCCACCATCCCTATTCTTCTTCCCCCATCCTGTCTTGGCATCTTTCTAGTCCCTGTCGTCAAAGAGGTTTGACTACCGCCAGTTTGCCGCCATTCCCTCCTCCAAACCGGTATACGACATTCAGGTATCAGCTGCATGCTGAGCCTCACATACCCACAGTACCCACCCTTCCTGCCGTGGCCCCCTTTCCCCAACGCTGAACCTTGCCAATAGTTTTTCCAAATGAATCCAAGAGGATATAACAAACCAGGCCTGGGTCTTGCTCTGTCACTCACAAAGCATCTTCAGCAGTCACTAATCAATTAATCAGGTTATGGATCCCAGGAGACTTCATTTATGCTCACTTGTATTTTTTCCGAGCAGTAAAAAACTGTAATGGCTTTCTTCACTGGGAGGGGGGGCGGGGTGGTCCTCCTGTGGTGTGCTTGTTGGGGGAAAAAAAACCCCCCAAATGTTTGCTTATATGTCTGCTTTTGGTTTTAGTCGCACAATGTGGTCGCTTTTGCTTTTGATGCTGTTAAAACAAAAGTCATGTTTCCACCAAGCTACCGGTATATGGTTCAGTTTTGGTTAACCATGGTGTGGTGCAGTGCTGTTAGGACAACTTGACGTGCAGTTGACTGCATGGACAATATGATATTTTTAAATCTGAAAAAAAAATGGGAATTTAATTCAAAAAGTTTTGGGTTTTTTTTTCTGTAATTGGACAAGATTGAAAGGTTACAAAATACAAAGTATGTGCGATTGTGGAAACATTACGTTGTCAATGGGGGCAAAAAATGGAAGTTAAGGGTTATTTATATTTGGAAAAAAAAAGTCATTTTCAACATTCAACTTTTAATTGGGGTTGGAAAAAGAAAATAGGAAATTGTGGCTGATCTCATCTTTTTTTTATGACAACAAAAAGTTTAAATTCCGATTTGTAATTTTGGTGAAAAAATAAGTATGTTTTGTCATTAGGAAAACAACTCAGGTTGCGAGGGAGAAGAAAAAAATATATAATATCAGAAATAAATGGAAGGAGAGTAAGAAAATTGGAACACTTTTTTTTTAATTTAAAAAAATGGAAAAGTTTGAAAAATTTGAACAACTGTACTTGGTGGAACCAAAGGCAAATGGAACAGGTTTTTTTGTCCTGGCTCAGTATTGGTACTTTGACTGGTTGTGCTTTGTGGCAATGACCTTCCATTAATACCACGACACTGACGAGCTAACTCAAATCTTCCCAGTTAGCTTGCGTTCTGAAACCGCACACCCTGCTACTTCTCCACTCACCGTGGTTTTGTTTCCTCGCAGTCTCCTGACGCCGTGGACGACTTGCAGTTCATCGACGACGGCTCGCTACATCCGGGTGAGTGCACCTCACTCCTTTTTGACTGAGTCGATGACCAACCCTGAACAAGAGGATAAGTGAGAAACGTGTTTCCTGTCCCTTTTTAATTCAGGTGTCCACACGGGATAAGCGGCTCCTAGTGGTAGGAGAGTGTGTGTGTGTCACTGACTGGGGGTGGACTGCTTTGCCTTTAAATGCTAACGTGATAGTTTAGTTGCCTCCTATTGACACCAATGTGAAAACAAGCCCAAATTAACAACATACTAACCAGGAATGGCATTGCAAAGCCGCATTGTCAGTTCATCGCAGCGGTGGTCTGACTTACTCATATCGTCTTTCCCCAAAGAAATGAAATGCCGTTAATCTGTTGCAGCTCCTCAAAAAAAAAAAAAAAAAACAGCAATTTTTTTCCCCCCAGTGTTTTACTTTATAAAATCTTACTCTGATAATGTAATAAAATTTCCAGCATGTAATGAAATGAACAGTTTGGGGACTATGTTTTCATGTTGTCCATTGACATTCATCACCTTGGCCTCCAGGGGGCAGTATAACACACTAGAAAATACACAAAGAAGAGTTTTGCCACGAATTTTTATTTTTTCCATTTTAGTCCAATTCCAAACGGTTTGCCCTATTTGCGTTTCCTCTGTATTTTATTGCGTCCACTTAGATTTCACCGTATTTCTTCTTGGTGCCTTATGACATCATCGCCATCTCTTTTTGCTCCTGCTTGTTTTCTTGCGTTGGGAATCTCGCAGGGAATCTTTTCTGCTTGCACCAGTATCCTCTACAACTTTAGGACTTTCCTCTGAGGTTAACTGTGCGCACGCGTGTGTGTATTTTCTATCTAGGTCCCGCCACCGGCACGGAGGCCGAGATGCTGGTGCCCGCCACCTCAGCCCTAGAGGAGATGGCGCTGTATAGCAACAAGCGCAAGCTGCGACAAGGGCGCCGCAGTTTGGAGACGGCCATGCCCACGTAACACTTCACGTCATGAAACACTACACAAGAAGATGAATCCATTTCCAAGAGACCAGGATAGCGGTCCCTCATATCCAGCTTTGCCTTTAGTCGCCATGGAGACCACGTTTCCTCCACACTTCCTCCTGCCCGGCTAACGTTCTTTTTTTTTTGTGTGTGTGTGTGTGTGTGTGTGTGTGTGTGTTTTTAGCTTCTATTTTTTATTATTTTTTATTTTTATTAACATCCCAAAGACAAACAAAAAAAAAAGAAGTCCTAGCTGTAACATGTGGAAAAATATTTTGACTAGATTGTAAAATGTTTTTGGAGTGTAAATAATAGTAGATGACATCCTGCTACCTTCACACACACATACACAGATTGACAAAAAAAAAAAAGGAAAAAAAAGCATATCATGCATCATTGTTGCACTGCCACACAATTTTTTTAAACAAGTAATTTATTGTTTTTAATCATTTCACGCCCAATTGAGGTTATTTGATGTATGCGGCAAAATTAGTCATGCATATCTACACTGCTCACAAATCTGTGGGGATATTGAGCTTTTGGGTAAAATCTGAAGATCAACCTAAAACGCACTAACAGTGGCTCTACGATTTTTTTCACACCAAGTGCCACCAAAAAAAAAAAAAATTATCTCTCCAAGTACCACAATCTTGACTGACATTAAAGTACAGTTGTGTAGTAGACAAATGTTTTAAAAAAAGACACACCCAGACGTTATATGCCTCGAAAGTCACTGCCATCTTCCGGAATCCTTGCATCTCCAATCCCACAAAATTTCTGAAAATTTAAAAGATTTTTTTTTTCTTTTAAATAAACATTTTGTCATTACACATTATTCTGCATGTTTGAACATGAACATTGTTCTTAAGCATACAGGAACAAAAAAAAAAAACGACTTCAATAATGACTTGATTAGCATAGAATGTTTTAATGACATTTTACCTGAATTTAATTTTTTTTTTTTATCTGCAAGTGGCCACCGTGACTAAGAGAGTCATAGAAAGTAAAGACGTGCGTTGAAATTTTCACGGATCATACACCCGTTGTGAATTTTTGCCATTTGGTGTGCTCAATGTCCGATATCCCGATTTTCTTTCTGTGGTCATATGGGAGACACGAAACATTAGTCGTTCTTTTTACATAAATGGTACTTGTCCTCCTCAGAGTGTTATTCTTTTTAATATTATTATCATCATTGAAGTTGTGTCCTGGTGTGATGTGAAGGTAGCGGATGCTTTATTTTTCTGCCCGACAGGCCTAATTTAATAATCTTGACGATATTGAGAGATCATTTTTCTTATCGTGGTGTGAATAATGTACAAATGTTAACGGAGGCGAGCTTGTGAAAACTGAGCCAATGTGTTGACCAATCGAGCGTCTGGGTTTGGACAGTCACATTTATTTTGTTCATTTTGTTGGGAGGGGGTTCAATAATCAAAACAACATTCAATAAAGCCTCTCCGTCTGTATCGGACATTCTGCATAATCACAGTATAGTTTAATTTTTTTTTTAAGGTGTTATAATTCTAGTGGTTCAAGTCATGTTCAAATTTGCTAATAGCTCTTTTTGCAGTTTACCATAGTTTTTATTTTTTGTGTCAATTTTTTTTAACATAATTTCTAACGTAATTCATTTACTTGCTAACAAGTGTGTTAGGTTGTCCCGTTTGACTTTAGTTGGACCGAACACTATCTAGTAGTGCTGACCTACAATGGAAAATTAATTTAATTCAATGTCAAATGTTGTAGAGTTACGACATATATGTTTTGTACATCAATTACATTTGTGTAACTGGGAGAAAGAACAAGAGTCGCTTCTCTGTCCAGACCCAGTTGACAGGTTCCTTTGCACGGGGCTAAAAGATTAAATAAAAAAAAGCAAACATGCTCTCTGCTATTCCTCTCTGTAAAGACACACAAATCAATGGTTTAATTTTTATAAATAAACATTTTAAAGTCATGAATGTACTTGTTTTGCTGTCAATTATTGTGACGATGCTGTTGCCAGTGTGGAGCTCAAATAGTTCACCTGGGCACTTTATAACCGATGTCATATACTGTATCACCGCAAAATCAATGTCAGTATGACCATTTTGTTAAGATGATACATAAATATTTTATTCATCCACAAGGGCAATTCACCTAACGTGTGCAGCGCGCAAACATTTTAATGGCGTTTATCGCGTTTCCCTTGACTTTACCCAACAACAAAAAATACAAAGAATGAAAAAAAAAAGCTAATTTATCGGCACATATGCGCGAGGCAATGTATCATTTAGTTGCATTGTTTGGGGGGCAAAATGCAACCCTTTCGGGGCAGTCTGGAACCCTATATGGCTATATAATGAGGCGCAATGCAAAAAGTAAGATATGTTGAGGTCGGGGTCATCATATTTTAATGTTGTGAACATGTTATAACAGACTACGCCGCGTTCAGACTGACGTACTAATTCGGGTTACATCGTCGCGGGCGTTGGAATTGAACTCATCCGTAAACGTGACGTTTTAAAAAAAACATTAGTTGTTTTATTATCGTGGTTAATATTTAATAAACCTAATACGTACACTGTAAAATGTAAAAAAAAAAATAAAATAAAAAAAAAGTTTTAAAAAAACAGTGGTAACTTTTCCGGGTTCATGTCCATCTACTACCGGGTCACGATGCTGATTTGTCAGATTTCCTGTGCGGTGCATGGCATGCTTGACAGTATAGCTGACGCCTCACACGGACTCACCGTTGAACAAATTTTCGTATTATTATTTTACCATCCTTTGACAGTGGTCACACGGCACGAAAGAGAGCCACTTGACTGACTGCCTTGGGTGCGTTTAGTAGCGGCCGCCCTGCTTCTCCTTCCACCTTCCCCCACACGAGAACCACTTTTTTTTCTCCACTTGGCGTGTGTCATTGCTTTGGCGTGTTAAAAAAGCTAGCGGCTCTCTTTTGAAAATGGCGGATGTGTCAAGCGAGAAGAGCCTGGACGACTTTTTCGCCAAACGAGACAAAAAGAAGAAGAAAGACAAGGGCAAGGCCAAGGAGTCGGCCGCCTCCTCGACGGGCCTGAAAAAGAGCAAGAAGGAGAATGAAAAGTCGTTTAAAGGCGACGGCCAGGACGGTAACATGGACAAGGTAACGTGGGCTAGTCATTGACTGTAAGCTGCCACTTGTAACATCCGTAACAAGTCATGTAAAGCTCATCCTTGACACTTAAATGATGAGAAATGAACTTTTATTAAGTGGGTTGTGAAATAAATTGCGACTAGCTCTCTAGCATATGCTCCTCATGGCTCATGTGTTGACCGGCTGCTAACCACCGCTTAGCTTTTTGCTTCTGTAGCTGACACGGTCACTAACTCTGTCGAAGCACTTCTTCGTTATTTTAATTCAATTTAGAGTCAAACAATTTTTACGAGTGAAGTCTTTTTTTTTTTTAATCAACGAGATGAGAAAAGAGGGCGAGCCGCCGCCATTTTAGTTTGTTTAGTCTCCCCCACTAAGACGTCGGTCCAGTGGTCCTCGCTTTGCGACGCCGTTCCGTTCCGACGGCGGTGACCAAACCCGAGTTTGTTCGTATGTCGGGCCACGTCGTACTTCCAACGCCAACCTACAACACTGAGCAATTGAAGCTTGAACATTAGTCTGAAAAGCGCCTAAGTCGGCGTAAATCGATCAGATTTACGCTGTAAAAACGGACTTATGCAACTATTCTGTACTAATTACAGATAATGTGTGTGTAAAACACTCATAGAGCTAAAATAGAAATGTGGAGGTGCAGCAATTGAGTGATTACTTAATTTGTTAATAGTTATGAATAAAACGTTTGAAAGAAATTGTTTGGTCTATTTTATTTTATTTTTTTTAGGGTCCAACAGTTGGTTGGCCCATTTGATCAGGCGATAATACCAATTTTTCTTTTTTCTTGACATATTGGAGTCAAATGTTCTCCTTATGATTAATATCATAGTTGCTGTGTTAGGAACCCTATTTTTTAAAATCAATTTGTTCATTAATCAGTTATCAGAATTTTCCTTTGCCAAATATCGTTATCCTTACCGGTTGTGCAACTGTCAAGTATGAACAACTTTTAAGCAGCACTAACTGAGCGTGATGACGTATTCTTAAGCCGCTGTGCAAACTGGTGAATTACTGTGTGCCCCGCTGGGCCGTTCGGTATCGCTGATGTCCCGCTAGTGCAGTACTGCATGTTCAGTGGCCTGTGTCCCCTTGCGGCCAGGAGGACGAGGATTGGAAAGAGCAGAAAGAGGTGGACTACAGTGGCCTGAGGCTCCAAGCAATGCAGATAAGGTGAGGGTGACGCGTCCCCTCAGAAGTGTCCGAGCGTTGCCCTAATGTCTCGCTTGTTTCCCCCCCAAGTGATGACAAGGAGGAAGATGACTACGAAGACGACGACCGGGAGCACGACGAGGATGGTGACGTCCACGTCACGGCGGGTGGTGAGAAAATGTCCGGCCCTTGGAATAAGTCCACTCATGTCCCTGCACAGACTCCACCAGTTGGTGAGTAGTGACCCTTCACTTACCAACAGGGCATGATGACGCTAGCAGAAATATTGTGGTTTCATATGAGGAATATTGCAGTTTGATTTTTTGAACATTTAGAACCATTGGTACATTGCTCAATGTTGAAAAAAATGAAAGAAATGTTTTTCTGATCAAATTTAAAATGTAGTAAAACAGTAAAAAACACTTCTGAGGTAAATCGTTTCAGCCCCACTTCCCGAATGGTGGTTGATTATTCTTCCCTTTGCGCTCCGCAGAGGACGTGGAGACGCCCGAGAAGCCGGCGGGCGTGTACCGTCCCCCTGGCGCTCGCTACTCCTCGTCCAAACGAGGCCAGAACCAGGGACCCCCTGAGATCTTCAGCGACACCCAGTTCCCCTCCCTGATGGCCACCGGCAAGCACGTGGAGACGCGCAAGTAATTCCACGCACCATAAAGAAATGGCAAAAAGTCCCATTTAAAAAAATCGTCACACATTTATTGCAACATGAACTAATGCGATCCACCAGATGGCGCTACTTTTTCCTCCTTTGGGGTATGCAGCAGCAACACTTAAAACGTTTTAAGTGGAAGATTATGTTGAAAAAAACAAAAAGTGAAGATTATTTCAGGGTTTTTTTTGTTTTAAAAAATGTGAAATAAAAATAAGGTTTTAAAAAGTTGATAGATCAATTTAGGTGGGACACATCAAGATTTTTATTTTTTAATCTGTGGGTGAGGCTTATTTGTTTACGTACTAAAAAAGCAGAAGTAAATAGCTGTAAAAATGCTACTTTAAAACAATTTGAACAGTATAAATAAGACACAAGAAAAATTAGATTGAAGATTTCTCTACATAAAAACAGTTCAAGAAATCTCACTCTAGATATATATTTTTTTTAAATAAGGCATATTGACTTGTCTATAAAGACCCAAAGTATATTCTGTTCTGCGATAATATAAATAAAAAGAGTAAACTCTCTTCTTTCACCCATTTTTTTAAGCCTTTTCTTTCATAATCAGTGGTAGAATGTGGTTTTGTTTCGCCGCGTGTTTGTGACCAAAAAGCGGAGAGCGGGAGCTTTATGCAAAAGAAAGAAATAAAAATCACGGTTGCCATTTTGAAAGTAACTTTTGTCTCCTTGTCGCCAGGGATCGCGAGATCGACAAGACGTTTGAGGTCGTGAAGCACAAGGGCCGCGGCCGAGACGATGGCAACGCCACCGCCGCCATGCAGCACCTGCAGCTGGATAACCAGTATGCCGTCCTGGGGGACAAGTAAAACATGCACGCCGCCGCCGCCGCCGCCATTTGGCGCACCCCGCCTACCAACAAGCAATGAGGAAGAAGGAAGCGGTTGAACGTTGTATTACCGCACTCACTGCCACCGACAAACACAAATTGGAATCACCACGCCTATTGTTCATGTGGTTGGGAAGGGGTGGGCGGGGGGTGGAGGCGCAGCTCATCACCCCCAAAAAAAAGCTTTCGGCGGCGAGGACTTTGTGGACCACGTGTGTCTCTCTGGACTTTATTGAGGTGATTTTACAAACTTGTGTGTGTGTGTGTGTGTGTGGAGGGGTCGGAATCTATTTTTCTGTGCTGTTACATACACACACGCGTGTGGGCTAGTGGAGTGCGCTTGGGCGTTCAGGAGTGGACTATGGGGGCACTACCTCGACCACATGGAGTCTCTGCTTTGCTGCCCCCCACCCCCGATAAATCATGCACCTGTGGTGAACGGAATACGAGCTGCGGGGTGATGAGACTCGTACAATTCCCTAATAAAGTGGCCTTACGGATATGAACGAACGGCTCAGTCATACAAGGAGCACTAAATGGACTTGAAATCACCACGAAAAGAAGAAGAAGAGGAGGAGCAAGGGGAAAAAAATTGCTGATGTGGTTTGAAAGATTTCAAATCTTGTTTCTCATATCGGCTGTTCAGTTTTCCAGCCCTTTCATCATGATGATTCTTATTAGATCAAAGCTCTCTCCGATGTCACATCCCTTCTGCTTGACACCATACATTCAAATGCACAGTTTGGCAGGTGATTCCATAATTTCAATTTAACTCAATTCAGTTCAAGCAATCAACTGAGCATTAGTTTTGCAAGTTAATGGATGCCGAATAAGTGTGTGTGTGTGTGTGTGTTTTGGTCAATGCCATGATGAGTACAGTAAGCGCCGGGATACTTGTGTGCGTGTGGTTGAAGTAGAACATGTTTGTGACAAAGACAAGAGCCAATTTATCAAATAAAAGTGCTAATCTGGAAAGGCTGTTTTGTGTTTGTTGTGGACATTGAGCTTCAAAGTAAACTTCCGCTTCCTGCAGTAGTGAACGGAAAACTACAGTAAATATTTGTATGCAAACATCAATATAAAATGCAGAAAATAAATGCTGAATCTTGCCTTTTTTTTTCTCCTTTCTGTTGGAACCCGAAACACCATTGAACTCAGCGCAACTGCCACCGTGGAACAAAAAAGGAAATGCCATCTAGGATGAATGTGACTTGGTCAGCAGGATTGTTTTAAAATGCTTTGTAATGCCGTCAAGTGAGGGGGAAGACCAAATGCATGTTTTTGTGGTTTTATTTATTGAGCAGTAAAAAGGACAGTAACTGTACAAAAATGAAGGTGTCCAGTACAACTAAAACAATAAATCGAAGAGAATTATGTAACTTCTGCTCGGAGACATTTGGGGGAGGAGGGAGGCCTGGAAATCTCGAGGCCTGTTAGCCCAACATTTGGAAAATGGGCTGGTTATCAGAGGCTAATTCTGGTAACGCTGTTAGCTCATGTTAATCTGTGTTAACACTGCAGCTCTGCTTACCTTTAAGCGTTGTACAACTTCAGATTTTTCAAGTCGACATCAATTAGTCGCTGATGACATTTGTCATTTTTAAGCACAGTACTATTATTTTTTACACAAGGGGGAAGTGCTGGGCAATAACTGGACAGCTCACAAACCGAATTTAACTTAGCCTAGTCAGGAATAGAAAGCACTTTTAAAAATGTAGGTGACAGGTTCGTTTCATTCACAGCACCCATTTGTTGCCGTAAACGGCCCCGTGTCAGTTTAGATGCCAATTCATTGGTTGAGTAAAATGAAAAAGAGGTGATTAGTCTTGTATTTCACGTCACATCGCAGTTCAGTTGTCAGAACGGTTTATTTTTGGTTCTCTCAGCAAATGGAACGCGACCTTGAACATTACTGCCATCTATTGGTATTCACAACACACAGCATGTATCCATCTATTGTAAATTAGCACCACTCTTTCTTTTTGTTTTGTTTTTTAAATGTCATTGATATTTTAGTTGTCCATTGCGACTGACTTTCGCTCAAAGTCAGCTGAGATAGGTTTCAGCACCCTGTTCAGGATAAACGGCGTTGAAAATGAATGGGTGGATGAATAAAATGTTGATATCTACATATTTTATAAGGAATAAAACAATTTAAAACAAATAAAGAAAACGACTCAGTTACTTCCGGGGTGTTTTGTAAACGTCATAAATCAGCGACTCGAGGGCGAGCTTTTAAATGGAAGATTGAGTTTGACGCTATGACTGCGTGACACGATTGTCTTGGCGGTAAGATTCCCCCCCACCCCCAACAATTTGTTGTCAAGGAATACAGTAGTTGTAAACTCGAATTAATGTCGTATTAACTCGAGTCTAGACATTCAATAATACACCGACTGTGCTTTGAGCGACTTGCCTCGTTGCTGAGATAGGTTAATTAATTTACATTTAAGATAAACGTAAATTCCCATGTACTGTATATTTCAATATACAATATATCAGCACATTAGTAGCTGGTCAACACTAATGCAAATAGAAAATGCAAACGTTACTTTTGGTACTTGGATTCTGTATGTTAAACATATAAAGACTAAATATCTGTTATTTAACACGTATGTATGTATGTAGTCTATATAAATTGACAACAGATAATTTGTTCAAATTCCAATTTTATTGAGTCGGTTTCAAGGTGATCACAAAACTCTGAATATTGTAGAGTTGAGTTGATTGATTTTGGCACATGATTTCACATTTCTACAGTTTCCACCTGCACCCCGCCCATGTAAATTGCGGCCTGGTGTTCCTCGGAACAGAATGGTTGATTGAACATCAACGGGTTTCATGTTAGCACCTTTTCGTTTGGAGGGAATCAAAGTAGTGACACGCACAAACATCCGCATCCACACACATACTTACAGGTAAATATCATCAGCAAATGTAGACAAAATGTTAGGTGTTTTTCATCAAACAATTATACACAAAACGTTGTCTACATGGACATTTATTGTTTTTCAACGTTCCTGTTTTCTTGTCAATTATCTGTGACACTGTTACCATCCGAGTTATTGCTCCCCCACGTCAGCTCTCAATGCGTCTCTTTCCGACCTTTTGTAAACAGCAATCGTGCCTCCTCCTGCGCTTTTGTCGGGTGTGTGGCGGCGGTGGCGGCTGATGATGAAAATGATGACGTGGTGACCCGGCTGGCTCCAACTAGTCGTCCTTCTCCACGATGACCTCACCGTGGAGCACCCTCCTCCTCTGCCGCAGCATGTGGAAAAAGAGCTGAGGGAACACTGAACATGACAAGTAATTTGTATACATTCCAGACCAAGCTTAGTTTAGTTAACAAAAAACATTGTCTGTTTCATGGTGCATGAAACTTACACGGGATGTAGGATAACATGATGACCACCAGGCAGTAGTAGTAGTCGAAGGACACGTTGTACTTATTGGGGAGCCTCATGGAGTACATGCCTGAGCGGCGCACGAAGGGCAGCGCCGAGTAGATCGTCAGCAGCTCACCTGCCACGCCCAGCGGGTACAGGATGATGAACAGGGTATATCTGATACACACATACAAAGTGTTAACGTTTCATGGTATTGGTGTTTTCACAGCACCATATTAACATACAGCCACTAGCACAGAAGCTAAAAATAATAATAATAAATCCAACATGCTTAGCGCGACGGCGCCTCCACCTGGCCCATTTGATGAAGTACGGCAGGTGATGGAGCAGGTTGAAGGTGTAGTACGAATATCTGGTGATCTCAGTCAGGGTCCACACCACTAGGAAGAGGACCACGCTTTCTTCGTTCTGGATCTTCATTTAGGGTGACACAAGGTAAGACCCTGATTTCAGTCCCGTAGGCTTTGTGTGTGTGTGTGTGTTTCATGTTACCTGTCTGATGCTGTTGGTGACGAACCACACCATGAAGATACGCGAGCTCACTTGCACCCCGGTAACGATTACCGACGTCCTAATCAGGCCTGCGGCAACAGCATTGATTAATGGCGGACACGCAGTATAAGGTGGAAACGTATAGGTGAGATTTAATTTGACACATACCGATGGCACAGTGTCCTACCTGGAACATAAAAGTACATAAAAAAAAAAAGATGAGCAAGAATTGTGTTTTCAAGTTTTTAAGGTCTTCTAGGACCTTCAAGCTTTTGGGAGGTACAATACAGTATTGAAGCATCTATTGGCATACGAGTGACTAATTATTGCGCATTAATTTCTATGATACAAATGGTCAAAGTAGGCTTACCTCGATTAAAGCAAAAGTCTGGAAAAACTTGAGGGTCCTGGCTATACTTCTGTACAGGCCCTTGTGTGTACCTTTCTGCATGTAGAAGCGCATCATCGCCATGGCCAGGACCAACCACCTGACCACAACAATAACTTAATAAAATGTACTTTTTTTTTTTTTTTAATGAAGGAAATACATCTTCGCTCAAAGAAGTCATGTGTTAAATCGGTGGATGGTGTAGACTGTTTCAAGTTTTTCACCACTATACGAACAATCAAAATATGTTTTGTTAACTCTGCGGTTATCTCAAGGGAAAATTTTACCCCCCAACTGAAAAAGGATTCTGATCTAATGCTGATCCTATCCATTTATTTTGCTCCACTTTGATTTGCGTAGCGAGGTGCAGAAAACATTTGGATCGTTTCCGGTTTTATTGCGTTTGATCTGTAAGACACAGAAATATAACGTAATTATATGCGTGGCAGTTGCAGTTTGAATGGGAGCCTATCACTATGCAGTCAACGCTGCCCTCTGCTGGTCACAGTTGGAAATTGCACCCTTTTACACCATCATACGTTTTTTTTTTAATCAATTATTTTGTATTTTGTTGTCATGTTGAGTAAACATTATTTGAATGTTTTCTATGTTCATATTTTTCTTTTGGGAGGGGTTTACAGTACTTTTATGTCAATAAAATGTCGAAGTACTCTTTAGTTTATGTAGTTGTCTGTACAGATGCTTTAAAATTGGCATTTAAAAAAACAAATCGTGGCAATATTATATTGATTAATATATATTGATTTCTTTCCGTATTATCCAGCCGTCGTCTCTTCCCACTGAATGATCGATTGAAGAATCAATGCGAAAACCTGTTTTGAAAACGGCCGGCATTGAAGGATTAGAACGCATTTCCAAAACCGTAAAGTAGACGCTTGTAACGGAAGTTCCAAAAATGCAAACAAAAAGTGGCTCATTGAGCATTTGCGGCGTCGCTCCGGTGTCGCTGCCGTCTAAACTTATATCAGTCGGCAGTCCCCGCGGCCCTTCACACTTCACACCCTCGCCTCGGCCCTATTTGGACACGCAGCGACGCTCCATTCATTCCAGCGGGCCGCCACGCACGTCACGCACGTACCCGGCCGTCATGGCGATGTTGTAGAAGGCGAGCCACGCCGTGGCCATGGTGCCTTTGCCGCGTTTCTTGTTGTTGTTTTCCTTCTCCTCCGACGCCGCGCCGCCGTCCTCCTCGCTGGACGCCATGCTGGTGCCGGGGCGGCTGACGCTGAGCGGGGGTCTGGGAAGTAAGGTGACAGCTGAAGGGTGGGGGGGTGCGACCAGCCAAGCAAGTGTGCTGCCGCCTGGGGGGGAAAAGTGGAATCTCCAAAGTCAAATGCCCCTAAAGCAGGGGTGTCAAACTCATTTTAGTCGTGGGCAAATTTGGAGTTACGTCTTCCCTCGGAGGGCCGTTATGACAGTGAAACCACAAAATTATTACTTGCACAACAAATTAATAGATGACTAGTTTTGAAATCAGTCAAGTCGGTTTTAATTGTTTGGTTATTGTTCAAGTGAGTGTAAACAGGGTCACAAAATGATTGCAAAATCGCATCCTTATTTATGACACAGGACAATTTGACATTTGGGTACAGATTTGAGCAAGTTGACGCACGTGATTTGCTTTCGCAGGCCGCATAAAATGACATGGCGGGCCGGATGTGGCCCCCGGGCCTTGAGTTTGACACCTGTGTCCTAAAGTGATACAGTGGAGTACTGTACACTGCTTTTTTTCCCAATGAAAAACTTTTGTCCATTTCTTTTGATCAAAATTATAATTGAGCAGGTTTTTGCTCTTTGTGGTTGAAATTGATCTCTATCCCCAGTGAACCGCATTCAGTGCAGTGCACGCTGTTTACTTGTCTAATCAAGGGATGGAGGGAGAAAAAAAAATCACTTCTCACACACCCCACACCACAGGACAATCACTTAGGATCGTTTTTTTTCCCCCGAGACAACTGGAATGTGCTGACGATATGATTGCAAGGGAAGGAAAATCCTCAAATTCGGCCTAATTATTATGATGCGTGGACCCTGCTTTCCATTTTGAACAGGTTTAACTTTTTTTTTTTGAACCATATAGTCTGCTGAGCTGATCAAGGTGGAGGAAAAAAAACACACCTTAACACACCAAACACCCCAGGATCATTGCTGAAGATAATCTTTCGGAGACGTCAGACAATCTGTGTGTGTGTGTGTGTGTGTGTGTGTGTGTGTGTGTGTGTGTACCCCACTAAAGCTAATAAACACTCCTCATCCTTGTTACGTTTTGTTTACCAGGCACACAGTGGTGACTGCGGCGTAAGCAGTTTCAGGCCCACACTTTGTGGAACATGCTCGTGGCAGGGCAGAGCGGGACAATGGTGAGGACTGCCCCCCCTCACCCTCCCCCCACCATGTCTCCCACCCCGGTGTCCTCACAGCATGGGCTCAGGCCGGACGCTGAAGTTGGTGGTGTGCGAGGTGCTCCAGTTCGCCGGCCTGTGCGTTCCGCTCTTCGTGGTCATGCAGCGCTTCGCCGCCATCGTGGCCAAGGTCCAAGGAGGGGGCAGCACCGGCGGGGCCTACTGGCTCATTGTGGCCTCGTCGGTGGCCTACGTCACATCTGTCGCCCTACTGGTGTGGGTGCCCCTCAAGTACATGGTGTTTGCCAAGAAGAGATTCCTGGTCGGGAGGAAGAAGTGGTAAGCAGCGCCAAGGTGGAAAGTCGCCGTCTTTTTTTTTGTCTTCCCTGTCCTCACTGATGTGTGTTTCCGTCCAGGAGGCCCGTGGCCCTCGTGTTTGTGATCGTCTCCACAATGCCCTGCTTTGCGTTCCTCATCGCCAGCTCTGAGGTACCACAAAGGTCCATCCGTCCATTTCATTTCTCGATGTTCGAATCACGGGTTAACTGGATCCGCTGCCGGATGAATTTGGCCAAGAGAAGCGGGCTCCACTCTTAACTCATTCAGTACCAGCCAATTCTGGACCAAGTCTGAAAAGACGTTTAAAAACGTCTTTGGGAGTGAACTGGTCGCAACCCAGAATTGCAATGCAAATATGGATGAGTAGGGACTAATCTGCACCCAACGCTGGTTCATATCGACTCCCCCTTGAGTCCAGGGCAAAAGCACAACTGACAACTGTTTTTATTAATAGACTTCAGCTCCTTTGATGAAAAAGCCCCCCCTCCCCTCCTCTCCTCCCCCCCAGTCCAATTGCAACAATGGTAACATAAAATATTTAGCAGGAGAGCCCAGAGCAGCACATATAGCACATAAGAATTAAACAGCTTGTACATCATTCATTAAGTTTCAACTTGGAGTGGCGTTGAACAGCTTCAAGTCTCTTTGTGGAAAAATTATTCACTATTTGCCAAACTGCTGCTGATTGCAAAGTGAACAACAAAAAGCAAACTATGAAAGCCATTTAGTTTTAAGGTTAACAAAGAATGAGTTTAACCCTTTCATGCACCCTGTAACCCGATAGCATGATAAGCTGTCCACTAACCGCCGTGCCCCGAAAGGGTTAAAATGATATTCCACTGTCTTGAGAATCAGAGTTTGTCGTATATTTGCTGCTTAAACATCGCGCATCAATTTACTTGCGGGTTTTCGCAAATAGCGAGGGTCATGATAAAATGGAGCCAAGGCCTGTTGGCGGGATAAAGGTGATGACTTGTGAGAAGAAAGTCCCCGGGGAGTCATATGTGCGGATAAGGAGGCGCTGATAAGCAGCTGGGTTCCTCTTCCTGCCCTCCCTTGTCACATCATGTGTCCACCAGGCACATTTTCACTTCCTGGTTGGCCCATGGCCCAGGGCTCACTTTGCTGCTTTGCGTGGCCCCGAATGGACCTTTTGCTCCCTTGCTTATCGGATGTAAAAAAAAAAAAAAAAAAGCTTTGCTGATTCCCGCTTGCTCTGCTTTGTTCTCAAGTCCTGACTCAGGCTAATGTCAAGAGCTGAATGGCACTCGGGGCGGTGATTCTCAATCGGTGTGCCCGTACCCAAAAGTGGGTCGCGGACAGGTATTAACCCTTTCATGCACCAATAATGATGACCTTTAACCTGATAACACGATAAGCTGTCCACTGCAGTGACCGCTGTCCCTGAAAGGGTTAAATGATAAACAGGGGCAACTTAGTTTATGATAGAATTAAGATATGACACTTCAAGGTCGCAGATGGTTTTCATGTGGTACAACAAGGCACGCTTATTAACTGGATTGTAGTAGAAGTAATATTGTGTTTGCTTTTTTTTTGTATGTGTGTGTGTGTGTGTGTGTGTGTGTGTGTTGCTTCCAGATGGTCAAGGTGGGCTCACCAGAAGGAGCTGCACTGTATCTTACTTTATTATTATTATTATTTTTTTTTTCGTAGGTACAAATCCGCAACAATCTGCGTCACGACACGTTCGGCGAGCTACCTGTGTCACTCATCCTTTTCTCACTCATCTGCATGGACGTGGTGGAACGAATACGGCACTGCAGGCTGACGGGACAGGGTGAGCGTTGCCATTTTGAAATGTTTTTTTTTTTTTTTTAAAGCTCGACCATCCGAGAAGAGCTTTGGAAGTAGAGCCGCTGCTCCTCACAGATTGAGAGGAACCAGATGAAGTGGCTTGGGTATCAGTTGTCAGGTACTTTGTATTAGGATGCCTCTGCTGGACGCAGTCAGTTTTTACCAGTCCCACTGAGAGGTGCGCATGACACGGGAATGCCTTGGGATCCTTTCTGGAAGAGTTGGATGAAGTGGCTGGGGGGGAGGGAAGTCTGACTTTCCCTGTTAAGGCTGCTGCCTTTGCAACTCGACCATAGGCCGAAGAAAATGGATCGGTGGATTGCCGTGTTGATGTGTGGAAGCAGTTGCTGCAAAATCCCGCAACATTAAACAAAGTTGATGACATTGAAACTGAAACTCCCCCCAAAAAAAAAGACGTTATTTTAATCATTGTATATATTTTACATTATTCAGTAGATTAATCCGTTATCGGAATTTTATTCTGCCAAATATTGGATTTTACATCAATTTCAAAAAGTCCATTTGGTCCGGGCCATTTTTTTAATTTAATTTTTATTTTTATTATTTTTTTGGAAAAGGCATCGCAGTCTAAATTCTGGGTCTTCTATGATGGTTCTGATTTATCTTCTTGAGCATTCAGCATCCTGGCACTTTGTGACAGTGGTTCTGGTTGTTTCTTCAGATAACCCGGCGAGAGAAACCGAGATCCCTTCCTCGGTGTTGACTCACGTGGAACAAGTCACACCCATCACTCCAGCCGTTCCGGGGTCTGTAATAACGGGTTCTGGAACGTCCGGTCCCCGCGTGGCCGGTCAAGTTACAGGGTCCCAGATGGCGCCAGCAGGGACGGCAGGCCAGCGGGGGAGCGACAGAAGCCACATCGGCTCCGTCCTTCGACCGGAACCAAACAGCACCGTTCCGAGAATACCTGGAAGCGCCGAGCGAGGGTTCAGGCCCTCGGAATCTGGGTCCCGTGTGACGCACACCCGCTCGGGCCCGCTGCGGTTCCTGTGCGCCAGCGACGCCCGCGCCGACGTGTTTGTGGACGGCTTTATGTTCTGGATGGACACGGCGGAGATGACGCGTGCCGTGTCCCACCCGCTGGTGTGCTACTCGGGCTGGGTGTGCCCCATTTACGTCTTCTGCTGCCTCTCTTGCCTGCGGGTGGCCGTCACCCCCCACGACCCGCTGCTGTCCTCGCTGGGCGTCGTCCTCCAGGACCTACCCTTCCTGTTCGTGCGAGCCGGCCTGCTGGCCTTCTTCGGTTTGGTCACGCCGCTGCTCTACTTGCTCAAGAATCTGCTGGTGTGCCTCGCTTTCATCTACTTCAACTTCATGACCAAGCTCAGGATCTTCAACACACAGAGGATGTACTTGTAGACGATTCAAACTTGGTGGGGGGGGGGGGGGGGACGTCACATCAGTGCACAACAACAGAACATGCGTCTGAGTCTTAGTCCGTGAAATAAGAAAAACTAAAATTGAAAGAAAAAAAAATCTTTTGTTCTTGAAATCGAATGAAAACAACAGTGGTAGTCATGGATTACTGATCGAACAGTGGTTAAGCAATTGTACTTCATTACTCAATACTTTTGTGACTTTTTTGTTTCATCTTAGACACAACAAATATGCCGTATTTAAACATGATAATAATTAAAAAAAAAGCTAAACTAAAATGAAGGATTTTAGATAAATCTAAAACTAATGCTAAAATTAATTTTTAAAAAATGGAACTAAAACAAAGCATTAGAAAAAAAACTAAAATAATAAAAGCAAACAAATCCACTCTAAAAACTCAGTTTAACTGAATTAAAAAGAAAAATCATTTTTACAATTTCAAAGTGTTCCCAGGTGCGTGGCATTTGGGTGTTTCTGCGTGATGGCGTTTCAGAGGGTGTGTGGTTCAGTGATATGCTATGCAATGAGAAAATAATTACTCATTTTTGGAAAAAGTGGTGGTGTTAGTGTATTTTGAGGGAGACCTTTATTTGTCAAATTCTTCTTCCCATTTGCAATAAATATTTCGGACCAAAAAAAAAAACCCCGAATACTTCTCAATAGGACTTTGTTGTAATTGAACCCCCACCCCCCCCATTTGGAACTTGATTGCCAGCATTTCAGGGCACTTCCCCACTAGGAAGCAGGATTTCCCCCCCTTTGCTCTTTTACGCTTGATTTGTGTCATCTTTGGAAACTGCACAGATCTCCATAGGAGGGGGTGGGGGTCAGGGGGGTCTTTTTTTTTGGGGGGGGGCATTCTTCGCAGTTTGTCATGTCAGCATTTTACTTGCGTTACTTGCCACTCTTTGAGCGTGCTAAGCACAGAGGGGCCTAGAATGTAACCCTCTTGTTACAGTGCGGGTCAAATTAACCCGTAAAATGTGTTGATTTTGTTCCTGGTATTTTCCAATATTCACAAATTAGGGGAAATAATTGCATGATTCCTATAGTTACACTCATATTTACTGAAGTTAGTTTTTATTATGATGCATGTTAACACCTCGGGTCACATTGACCCGTGATCAATTTTGTGTTGCCAAAGAAACATACCTAACCAGCATATTTCCAAAATGAGTCAAGAATGTCAAGTGAAATTGATTTTATTTCCAACACTTCTGGATAAGTGAACACTTCTTGCGGTCAAATTGACCCAAGAAATGTTTTACGTTGATGTAATTTCCAGGTCTTTACAGAATTCAAATGAAAAGGTAGCAATGTAAATATCGCAATAGAATGCTTGTATGGCTGAAAATAAGCGACACGTTGACGTGAGTATTTTGGACTTTATTGTGTTGCAGGTCAAATTGACCCAATCTCCAGTGAACAATATATCCAATGCACCTTCTAATGGTTCATTTCTCATCCAGTATATGCAAGTTGGGTTAATAAGAGTTCAGATTTGTGGTTTCTGGGTCAAATTGACACGCAGAATGTTATGTGTGCATTTCATCTCTGGGTATTTCCCAATATTCCCCCCAAATGGGAGTACAGCGGGTCACACTGACCCATAAACTGTTTTATGGACCGGAGAAACAAAGCAGCATATTTGCAAGTTGAGTTGATAATGAGATCTATTTTGTAGCTGACTTTCCTGGACTATTAAATATGTATCGGGTCAAATTGACCCATGATTATTATAATTGAGCACCAAGGTGTCTTAACGGGAGTTTCAAGATCAAATGAGACGATTGGGCCTTAATAATATCCGAGTGTCAGTTTTTCTCACCTCTCGTAGTGCTTTCCCGCTGCCTTCCTGCCGCCCTCTCAGCCTCTCTCTCTCTGAGCGCCATGTGACAGGATGTCCAAGGAAGAGGAGTCGTGGCGGCGGCGGCCGCTCAGCTCGCCACTTTGCCGCCGGACGCCCTGCCGACAACCATCATCATGTGGCCTCTCCTTGCCGCGCCGCTGCTCTGCCTCCTGAGTGCCGTGGCGGCCAATGTCGGTACGTGTTGTTTGGCGCTCTTCAACTTTTTGCGTGCAAAACTGTGAGTTTGTGTCTTGGCCTTTCGCTGTGGTGGGAAGTCACTGAGTACAAATACTTGAGTGTACTCAAGTATTGAATTTCTTGATGTTTTAGTTGCGTCTGAGGCCTTGAGAGTTTACCCGTGGGCAGAAAGAAAATGACGCTAGTAAGACAGTCTTTGTACTACTGCATAGAAATGTCACATCGAATTTGAAGGCAGGAGTGGGAAAAAAAAAACAATCAGTCACTCTACGAGTATGCTGAATTGTTTCACAAGTGAGGACAAAGCGCATACTAGTACAAAGACAATTCACTGTACTAGTAGGATATGGGATCCTATAAATCAGGAGTGTCAAACTCATTTTTGGCCCACGGTGGGCCGTTAAGACGTTGCATCGTATTATTACTTGTACACAAAAAATAAATAAAACGATGGCTCACTAGTGTTGAAATCAGTTCCGTATTTGTTCAATCATTACTCAAGTGAGTATAAATGTGGGAACAAAATGATTGCAAAATGTCACCGGTATTTATTACGCATGACAATTTGAGATTTCACTACAGATTTAAACAAGAATCATGGAAGTTGACACAGATGATTAGCTTTCGCAGGCCGCATAAAATGACATGGCGGGCCAGATCTGGCCCCCGGGCCTTGACTTTGACACATGCTATAAATGCTCAAACGGCTTTCTTTGCACCCCGTTTGAGCTTCGCACGCGGAAAAGCCGTGACGTTGCGTTCTGTGCTATAGACAGCGGCTCCTTCCTGATCTTCAACCAGGATCACAACAAGTGCGTGAAGGTCCTCCACGCCTCCTCCGTCACGCTGTCCAGTTGCGAACCCCACGCCAAGGACCAACAGTTCCGCTGGGCCTCGGCCGACCGCCTGCTCAGCCTGTCGCTCAACCTGTGCCTGGGCGCCGTGGAGCTCAAAGACTGGGTCAAGGTCCTGCTGTTCGAGTGCGACGAGGCCAGTGAGCTACAGCACTGGCAATGCAAAAACGAGACCCTGTTCGGACTGCGGGACCGTGACCTGCACTTCAACTGGGGGAACCGCAATGAGAAGAACGTGATGATCTACAAGGGCTCGGGAGTGTGGAGCAGATGGAAGATCTACGGGACGCATCTGGATCTGTGCGCTAAGGGCTATCAAGGTAGGTGGGCGGGTGCGCTGGAGTCCAACCCAGAGGTCGTCAATCGCAGGATAACTACAGACAAACAGAATAGACAATTTAGAGCGGGCAGAACCTCAAAATGTTTGGCTTTGCCTCACTGACCTGGAAACGAAATCAAAATGGCACATTTCCCTTTTCACAACATGGATTGATGGATAAGACCCCAAAGTGGCAATATTTTGTCAACAGGGGACGCCAAAAAAGATGATGTTGGCATTTGCTGTCGATGTCTAAAAGTCCCCAAAAATATTTTTTATCTTGATCTCTCATTTTTTGCAAATCACAAAAACCTAATATTTTAGTAGAGGTGTGTTTTTATATCCACTACAACTTCCCTTCTGCACTTTTCATAATTGTTATTGTTTGTGTTAACAGAACTCTGTTGTTTTTTGTTTTTGCAATAATGCTGCTGATGGATGCCCTTTATGGGCCAAAATTGTGTGCATATGCCTGAAACCGGTGTATGTACATTGTTAACATATGACTTCCTGTTTTGTGCTCTTATTCTGAAAGACAAAGCAAAACACTTTCAGATCTGAATCGAACACAATTGTTGCAGAAACACATGCTGGCAGACAGTCATATATTCTTTATCCTCTGAAAAGAATGTCGAATGTTATTGCCGTATTGTAGTTTAATATGATGTACTGCTCTATCCGTTGCCCCAACAGAGATTTTCACCATCGGGGGCAACTCCTTGGGCGCCCCGTGTCTGTTCCCGTTCAAATTCGGTGAGCAGTGGTACTCGGAGTGCACCAAGGCAGGCCGGGCCGACGGGCAGCTGTGGTGCGCCACCAAGGCCAACTACAACAACGAGAAGAAGTGGGGCTTCTGTCCCACCAGAAGTAAGAGCGCAAAAAAAAAAAAAAAAAAAAAAATAGATAATAATACAGTACGACAAGAATTCCTGGCGTTCAACCACGACTGTTTTTGTGCCGTTTTCTGCCCTAGAAAGAGGTCAGTGCAAACAATTGAGGTTTATGACCCCCTTGACAGAACGACAGCCCTGTCCTGACTTGTCAACAGTCTTTGTTTTCCTCTTCCCACAATCCTCTCATCCCCTCAGCAACGTCTGCAAAATAACTGCAAATCGGCTTGTGTGCATTTTTACCCTCCGATTATGTTGCGGGTCAAACTGACCCATTGTCCCGTTAAAAACAAGTGAAATAATTCACGAGGAAAACATCTGCTTGTTAATGAGTGCCAACAACTTTTGGAGTAGTTAAGTTAACCAGTTTTTCCCCACTGGTGTCTGGATGATTATACACACGTTAGGTCAAATTGACCCGGGCAAATCACCGCCCAGTGTGGCATCTCGCACAATTACAAGCACGCAAACAATGTCAGCAAAATAACCTACAACAGTGCGGACGTTTTATTTTATTACTTCATTTTAAAATAACTTTTTGGGTGTATTCTCAGTCAAGGAAGATGGCGATTGGGTGGGGTGGCACTTTAGCGCCCTCTATTGACCATCCGCCAATGTCATTGCTGTTGCTGAGGGGCGAAAAAAAAAACAATCAGTGGAGAATTAATTGAACCCTTTCCTGCACAAATAATGATAACCTACATCAGAATTTTTTTTCTCGTGTTTTTCTCAACTGTGACATTAAGTTTATTTCATATAAGAGAAAACGACATTTGACTAGCTGTCCACTCTAGTAACCAACCGCTGTCCCTGAAAGTAAGAAAGTAAGAATATGAAGCTAAACCGGAAAGTCCAACAGACTGTTCCCCCCCTTGGAGGAAAAATAGCTTATTTCAATATTAGCACCATAAAACTTGTTGATCAACATGTCGTACATTTTTTTTTAATGGGCAACTTCTAGTCAATGTTGAATAGTTGAGTTCATGGGGACTATTTTTTTTATTTTTTCTCCATTGTGGTTTCCACATTTTTACCTTCTTAACCTTTCATAAAAGTATGAAAATGTGAAAAAAAAAAGTGATAACATCTGGCCCTAACATTCTCAATTTCAATGTAATTTTATTTTATTATGTATTTATTTATTTTTGTGGTTTCGATTTGAACCGCAGCATCGTCTGGCTGGGACACGGACCCGGTGACGGGAGTCCAGTACCAGCGCAACGCCCAGGCCGTGCTAAATTGGCACCAGGCCCGCAAGAGCTGCCAGCAACAGGGCGCGGATCTCCTCAGCATTGTGGAACTCCACGAGCAGTCCTACATTTCAGGTGCCACCCAAACAGACGATAAACTCCCCACGTGAGCCGGGACGCACACTGACAGGCTTGTTGACTCCGCATAGGACTGACCAGCACGTTGGGAACCGCCTTGTGGATCGGACTCAACAGTTTGGACTTTGAGGGCGGATGGCAGTGGAGCAACGGGAACCCCTTTCGATATTTAAACTGGGCACCGGGTCAGTCAATAACATGTTATCATTTTCATTCTGGAAGTAGAGGACAACTTTATGTTGCGGGTCAAATTGACCCATTTGAAAGTTGAAGCCCCTCTTTTACATAGCGGGATATGTTTTCCGTCAAATTTAGGCCACATAACAGGAAGCTTGACCCACACGAAATGTTAACCCTCCAATTATGTTGCATGTAAAAGTTGTTGTGTCATCTCAACGTTAACATTTAACCCGAATAATTGGACAAATCTTGTAACCAGTCTTCCGGTCGGCGTTTCTCAACAGGTCACCCCTCATCCGATCCCGGAATGAACTGCGCCACCTTGAATGCCGGCAAGGCCTCCAAATGGGAGACCAGTACCTGCACCAAGAAGCTGGGATACATTTGCCGCAAAGGGAACTCAACCAGTCTTCCTCCACCGCCCAGTAAGAAAATATCATCCTGCTAATGCATAGAATCCCCGTCTGAAAACACGCAGGAAGTCCGCCATTTTGGTTGGAAAAAAAAACATTTGAGCTTTCCCAGGCTTTGGAAGCACCCCTATGGGCTTTCTCCAAAATCATCCCTCCAAAATTTATACTGAGCAGCAACAAATTTGGTTGACATATCTATCAGGAGTAGACCAGACAAAAAAAAAAAAGACCTGGGAAGTGTGCCGTTTTGGTTCAAAGCAACCATTTTTGGGGTTTCCAAGCCTTGGAAGCACCTGCCTGGACTTTTGGGCAAATTCAGTCCTCCCCAAGCCGCATGAAATTTGGTCATCGCGTCTATCATGACCAGACCCACAAAAACTCTAGGCAACCAACGCTTGAACAGATTAAGCGAGTACACCATTTTGCTTGAAAGCAGTCATTTCATTTGTGCCGAAACTGGACTGTTTGCCAAATTAACGGCAGAACTGTCTAAAAATCGAATCCTTTGGATGCAGTTAAGCAGCCCAGCTTCTGCCCCAACCACTGGGTCGCTTACGGCGGCAACTGTTACTTCATCGAGAGGAGCAAGAAAATGTGGAAGGACGCTTTGACCGCCTGTCGCAGGGACGACGCCGATCTGGCCAGCATTCACAACATCGAAGAGCAGAGCTTCATCATCGCCCAGTCCGGATACCGTAAGACACGTTGAAGCGTCGTCAGCTTAAATAAATCCAAAAATCTTCGAAAACAGCAACGTCGTGATTTTCAGTGCCGACGGATGTCCTGTGGATCGGCTTGAATGACCAGAGGACCCAAATGTTGTTCGAGTGGTCCGACCGCTCGCAGGTCACCTTCACTCAGTGGATGATGAACGAGCCCACCCACGCCGGGAACCTGAAGGAGGATTGCGTGCTCATCCAGGGAGAGGTGGACCTTTGTTTTGGATCAACCGAACTTGCTCGTTTTGAGAGTGTGGGAGCAAGCATGCAAACGGGAGCACTCGCTTACCGTGGCCAAAAACAAATTCAAACAATTCAGATGGTCGCTTCTCTTTTCAGGGCGGCAAGTGGGCCGATAAAATGTGTGAGAAGCCATACGGGTACATTTGTAAGAAGAAAGCCTCTTCTAGAGCGGCCGAAGGAACCCACCTCGAAGGCAACCCGGGATGCAAACTCGTGAGGGAGCCTGCCAAAATCGCCTCTTTTTTTTTTTTTTTTGCAACACAAGTCACGACATTGTTGTTGATTTCTAGGGCTCGCTCAGGTACGGCTCATATTGTTACACCGTTGGCGCTGAGAAGAAAACGTTTGACGAGGCCAAACAGGCGTGCTCGCAGGATGGAGGAAACCTCCTAGATGTGACCAACAGGTATGAATGTGCACCGTTCTCCCACATCGTCCTTTGCTGACTTTACTTCTTCGTCCCAAAGGTACGAAAATGCCTTCCTGACTAGTCTGGTGGGCCTGAGGCCGGAGAAGTACTTCTGGATGGGACTCTTCAAAAAAGAAGACACACACACGTTCATTTGGACCAGCCAGAGGAAAGTCTCCTTCACTCATTTCAACGTGGGCATGCCAGGTACAGGACTCCGATTGGACTTTGATATTTTTTTGTTAATCAACCTGAACTACATGCATATTTTGTATTTTCCGCACTATAAAGCCCTTCGCGATATAATCCGCACCTTCAATGAATGGCCTATTTTAAAACTGTTTTCATAGATAGGGTGCAGCGCATTATAAGGCGCATTGAATGGAAGCCACAATAGTGGCTGCGGTTGCGTTATGTATCCACTAGATAGAGCCATGCTAAAGGGAATACAATACAATACGGCTTTATTTGTACAGAGCTTTCACAGCCGCTGCAGCTGTAACAAAATGCTTTATAGAACATTTTAAATACTACGTCCAAGAAATCAGAATATAGATTCATATATAAGGTGCATTGGATTATTAGGCACAATTGGCTTTTCAGAGAATTGAATGCTTTTAGATGCGCTTTATAATGCAGAAAATATGGTATTTAACTGGTGCATGTGTATTTGTGTGTTTCGCACCGCCAGATCGCCAAGTGGGCTGCGTTGCCCTGGCAACGGGCACGTCGGCCGGCCTGTGGGACGTGATCAATTGTGGCAGCAAGGAGAAGTACATCTGCAAGAAAACTGCCGAGGGCGCTCAAGCGACCACCGTGCCGCCCACCACGCCCGCCCTCAGCTGCGCATCCGGCTGGACGCCCGTGGCCGACAGGAACGTCTGCTACAAGGTGAGAGCATGTACGACATCAACTTGCATTTTTTTTTTTCAATCAAGTACAAGCTCATCTCGCAAGAGAAAAATCCGACGACTAAAAACTAACAAACCTGTTCCTTAAACTAATTTTGAAGGGAATTCCAAAAGAAAAAAAATTAAAAGGAAATGAAAAAAAACCCAAAATATCATGAAAAATCCCAAACGATTGTAACCCTGGTTGACAGTTGTACAAAAAGACAAAGGACCTGAAGAAGACTTGGCATGAAGCAAAGAAGTTCTGCATGCACATCGGCGGGAACCTGATGAGCATTCATGGAGCTCAGGACCTCAACAATGCGCAGTACGTACACACACACACACACACACACACACACACACACACACACACACACACACACACACACACACACACACACACACACACACACACACACACAGAGCACACGCACGCGCACACATGGCCAACTTCTTGTGTGTGTTAAGGAGTTGTACTTCCGTTAAGGTTTCATTCGTCAGACGCAGCCTGGATTGGATTGAGCCTACTTGGCCCCAATGAAGGTTTTGTCTGGAGTGACGGATCACCCGTGGGTACCGCCGGCCTTTTTGGGTTTTGTTTTGTTTTTTTGTAATGCTACTTTTTGTACCAGGTATTGTTCAGGACACACTGCCCAACCCAAAAAAAGTCACTATATATACACACACATACATATCTTTAAAAAAATAACATCTTTCGGGTTCACAGTTGAATAAGCAGTAATGTTCCCAGGAATAAAAGTGCTTCATTTTTGGCATGCAGTTGGATACATTCAAGAAAAATGTCATACATCTTCCAAAAAAAAAGGTATACATTCGGAGAATTTTTTTTTTGTAGTAGTTTTGTCATGGTTAAAAAAAAAGTTATATATTTTGGGGTAAAAAGTCATCAAATTAAAATAAAAATGTGAAAGCTGGAAAAACTGTTTGGGGAAAAAAAAAAGAAAAAAAAGCCTTTTTTTTTTTACAGTTTCAGTTTAAAAAAAAAAGAGTAATTTTGAGGAAAAAAAAGTCATACATTTTCCTGAAAAATGTCATGAGAATAAAATTCTCATGATGACATTTATCTCAAAAGTCATATCTCTTTGATGAAAAAAGTTGGAATGCTATACAAATAAAATCCCACATTTTCAGGGGGTGGAATGCGCATTGTAATAATATAATTTTGACAAACGCATAATTTTTAGAATTATTTTTTACATCTAAGAAAAAAAACCCCAACAAAAAAGTGGACATTTTTCTTGAATATATCTCTTTATTCTCCAAGAACACAACTTGAGTTTCAGAATTTCTTTTTACCATGGCCCTAATACTTTTTTTTTTCTCTTGTGCCTGTTGTCATAAATTATCATTACTATTATTCATACGACCGCTTATTATGAACAAAACCGTGTGCTGTAGTACGCCTTTGAGAACTGGGGCTACGGGGAGCCCAACAACTACAACGACGCCGAGCACTGTATAGAAGTTCAAACCTACTACGGACGACACTGGAATGACCGACACTGCGAGTTCTACAACGACTGGATCTGCCAGATAGGCAAAGGTAATACACACACACACACACACACACACACACACACACACACTGAATTCTTGTAGCACCAGCCGTCATCTCCATAAATAGCGAAAGGTTGCCCTTTTTAATGCGCTGTTATATTTGCAGGAGTGACTCCCAAACCCGAGCCTGTCATCAGCATGCCAAGTAAGACAAAATTGATATTTGAGAGGAAAATACTTATCATAAAGTTGCCATCTTTTCACCCAAAAACTGACATAAGTTGAGAAAAAAAAGTCATCATCTTGCCAGTGTTAAGATGCAGCTTTTCAGATGATTTTTTTTTTTAAGATGCAGAAAACGATCATGCCAACTATAAGAAGAGTTTGAATGTAAACCAACAATTGCAGTTTTTGCGACTTTCCAAAGCCGTTAAAAAAATAAAATAAAAATGTGCCCCTGCGGATTCTCCTCCCGTTGAGCAGCGGTCAACACCACCGAGGACGGCTGGCTGCTCTACAACGACTCGCATTACTTCATCAACATGGACGAGCAGCCCATGGAGGCCGCGCGGGCCTTCTGCAAAAAGAACTTCGCCGATCTGGCCGTCATCACGGGGGAGAGCGAGAGAATGTTCCTGTGGAAACAGATTGTGAAGGGCCCTCATGATCAATACTACATAGGCCTCACTGTCAATCTAGACCAGTCCTTTAGGTAATTATTCCATCAAAACGATGGAAAATTGTGGTGATCAAATTTATATTTTGAAGACAAACATTGGTAATATGACAAGAAAAATAAATCTAGATTTTTTTTTTTCAAGGTAAGAAAATGTGTCATTGGAGAAAATTTTTGTCGTTTAAATTTTTGAGAAAAAAAATCTTATGAGAAAACCATGCTTATTTATGTATTTATTTTTTTGGGGGGGGGCGTTACCCCAAGAATGCATAATTTCGGGACATTTCCTCTTTGTTCTTCCAGCTGGTTGGATGAAACCCCGGTGACCTACACGGCTTGGGAACAAAACGAGCCCAACTTTGCCAACAATGACGAAAACTGCGTGACCATATACAAGAGCATGGGTAAGCTTAGCGCACTGTTCGCTCGGAAAAGTGCTTCACAACATATCAGTTTACACCCGCACCTAAAGTAGGATTTAAAAAGGTTCAAAACTTTTAGTGTGCAATGGTTATTATGTCCTCCTAGAAGCATTCCAACTCAAAAGTCTCATATTGTACCAAACTCTTTCGGTGTGTGCTTGTCTACCGAAGGCTTCTGGAACGACATCAACTGTGGCATCGAGCTGCCATCCATATGCAAAAGAAGCAGCGTGTTTGTCAACGCCACTGTGATGCCCACCGCCGAGCCCAAGGGAGGCTGCGCGCCCGAGTGGCTGGCATTCCAAGGCAAGGTAAGCAGGATGAGGAGGAGGAATTTTGAGAAAAGTCAACTTTATTTCTAGAACCACAACGGTAGCTGGAACAAAGTGCAATCATTCAAAACAATTAACAGGCAATTTTGATATCATTTCTTCACTAAATTGAAAATACATATTTTTTCCATGCCACATTGATTTTCTACGTCTCTTATGCTGAAATAGAAAAGTTTCAAAAAATACATATATTTTTCTTTTTTGAAACAATTATTACTGTTTCAGGGTTAACAGTTCCAAATAACTAAATAAAAATTATTTTCAAAAGGAAATTAAGGATGGCATATTTTGACTATTATTGGTCAATTTATCTGAACCTTTTGAAAGTGTTGAGAATGCTTTTTTTTTTTTTTTTTTTTTGGAGCCAACGTCAGCCACCTTATGTTGGACCAAAGCACCTCGCAGTTGGAGCATTCTGGACAAACAGGCGCCTCTTTGAAGTCCTTCCTCTCAAATGAGAAAATCTGTCACTGGTGATTAATTTCTTTGGTTATCTTGCCTTCTTATCTGGTTTGCACAGTGCTTCAAGTTTGTGGGCGCCGACAAAAAAATGTGGCTGGATGCCAGGGATTACTGCAAAAACCAGGGAGGGAATCTGGTGTCTATCGTCAGCGAGCAGGAGCAAGGTACGCCGGGTCTTCGAATCGGTCGCATCGGACTGCTAAGCCTTGTGTGAGCGGGTGTAGCAAGTTTAGATGAGAGATAAAATATGATCGACTCAATGCCCTGAGAATTTGTGAAACGTTCTCCTGATAAAGTGTCACAGGATGCCACCAAAGCCTTGTCTTAATCGGAAAGTACAGTCCATCCATTTTCCGATCCGCTTATCCTCACAAGGGTCGCGGGGCGTGCTGGAGCCTATCCCAGCTGTCGACAGGCAGTAGGCAGGGGAACACCCTGAACCGGTAACCGGCCAATCACAGGGCACACTGAAACGAACAACCATACGCACTCACAATCACACCTAGGGACAATTTGGAGTGTTCAAATCAGCATGCAAGTTTTTGTGGGATGTGGGAGGAAACCGGAGTACCCGGAGAAAACCCACGCAGGCACGGATGGGGGAGAACATGCAAACTCCACACAGAAAGGCCGGAGCTGGAGTCGAACCCGGTACCTCTGCACTGTGAGGTCGACGCGCTAACCACTGGACCACCAGGCCGCCGAAAGTACAGGACTCCCTCGTTTATCGCGAGGGGTTACGTTCCAAAAAGAACCCGTGATCAGTGCAATCCATGAAGTAGTTGTCTTTATTTATTATTTTAAAACAATTATTATATGTAAAATACAATACTGCATTGAAGGAAAACAAAGATTAAACCTTTTTCAGAATGCAGAACGCAATGCGCTGTTAAAAAAAAAATCCGCGAAGCCGTGAAAGATAAACTGTGTTATGGCGAGGGATTACTGTCGTACAGTAATTGGTGTCAAGTGTTTCATACGTGTTTAATGTATACCAAGCGCAGGTTGAAATGAGACAACTGTCCAAAAATAAAATGCATCTACGCTCCCAAAAATTGCGTTTCATCATAAATCCCCAAATCTTCTTCGTTCAGCTTTCCTGACCACTCAGATGTTGACGTACGAGGAGGACCTGTGGCTCGGCATGAACGACATCAACTGGGAAATGCACTTCGTGTGGACGGACGGTCGAGGCGTGTCGTACACCAACTGGGCCAAAGGACATCCTACATCCACGCCGGAGGGACGCTACTCCTTCATGAATGAGGTCTTATGTCTTCATATTAACTGGATACAAGTATATTTCCACCATTAAATACGCATTAAGATTTGCAATACTGTGACTAGCAATGCTAACCATTAGCATGCCAATGGCGCTTCTCACGACGTGTTAGCATTCAATTAGACGCCGTGGTACTTTTTCTTTCTCAGCAGGTTTTCGACTGTGTGATGATGGTGGGCAGCGTTCCGAAAAAAATGGGACTTTGGAAGGTGGACGATTGTAGTGAAAAGCGCGGCTTCATTTGTAAAAGGAACCTCGGTTAGTAATGCCGCCGAAGAATTAGCTTCGTCATTTTTTTTTTTATATAAAGTATTCAGTTTGGGTGGTTTAGCCGTACTGCATGTAATATTGCAGCTTCGAGAAAAAAAAAATTGGGGGTTCGTTTTGGCATCAAGCTTCATCTTTTTACGCTTTTTATTTTCTTAAAATATATATTTTGTGATTTTTTTTTTTTTTTTTTTTCAAAGGCTGTAAATCTACAAGTCAAATGGACTACATGTATTTCTAAAAATAATTTGGTATTAAGCCTTTTTTTATGCTGGATTTATTTAACCCCCCCCAAATGCCTTGAAAATAATGTGTATTCTGTATATAGTTTGAATGATGATCATAATTGAAAAAAAAACCCATTTCGCGGCCCTTTTTGAAAAACTGAAAAATATAATTTGGAAATTTCCTGTAAATATTCAACAGGTCACAATCCTTTTGTAATCATTTAAATGTTTCATTTAATTTATGCTTCTGGCCTTATTTCTTCCCTTTTTAAAAAAACGTTCTGCAAAAACGGACTATCGCGGTTATTTTCATGTATTTTTGTAATGTTTTAAATGTACAGTTTGCTGCACTGAAATCTAGAATTTCTCTTTCAAAAATATTCCTTTAAAAAAAGAGATTTACACAAAAAAACAAGCTTTTAGAAATAAAAATAAATGTATCTAAAAAATGTGACTTTTTATTTTCCCAATATAATATTCGTTAAAAAAATAATTAATCATCATCGCCTTCTCTATTTATTTCCATGGTTTGAACATGTGTTGATGGTTTAAACTATTACAGTTCCAATCGGGGTCAGCAATCAAACCGACTAACGCTATTCATCTCCAAAGATACCCAGATCGAGCCCGCGGCCACCACGGTGTCGTCCAAGGCCTTCTACAAGCTGGGCAACGATTCGTACAAGCTTCTAACGCAAAAGATGCGCTGGGACGAGGCCCGCAGGCAGTGCCAGGCGGATGACTCCGAGCTGGCCAGCATACTCAACCCCGTGGCGCAAGCCTACGTCGTGCTGCAGATTTCCAAGCTCAAGGAGCCTGTATGGATCGGTCTCAACAGCAATGTGGTAAAGGAGACGCAGGAGCAGCATAGCAACATATCGTAAAATGTCTCAATAGAAAGTTCTTGAGCTTAAAATTGTGATTTCCCCCGAACAGACGGGAGGTCGCTACAAGTGGGTGGACAAGTGGCTCCTGTCGTACACCAAATGGGGCAAAGACGAGCCTAAGAGTAACTATGGCTGTGTGTACATGGACGTTGACAAAACCTGGAAGACGGGCGCGTGCAGCAACACCTACTACTCGCTTTGCAAGAGCTCACCAGGTCCGGGGAAAAAAAATCTCTGCTCCGACTTCGCCGCCATCTTAACGTCTCTGCAAGGACTTCCTTTTTTTTCGTAGATTCGGCACCCACAGAGCCTCCTCAGCTGGCCGGAAGTTGTCCGGAAACGAACAATAAGGCAAACTGGATTCCCTTCCGGGGTCATTGTTACGCCTTCTTGAGCTCGCTTGTGGACAACTGGGCCCACGCCTCCGTGGAATGTCTGAAAATGGGTATGCCGGAATGACTTTTGCCACCGTTTCAGAGGGACGAGGTATATAAAACGTGCACCCTATTTGGCTTTTTCGCAGGGGCATCTCTGGCAAGCATCGAGGACCCCCAGGAGAGTCTTTTTATCCAACAAAACCTGGAACTCCTGCAGGACAGCTCCAAGAGCTTCTGGATCGGCTTGTACAAAGCACACGACAGTAAGAATTGCGCTCGTCCACCTCGTCCGCATGGCCACTCTGGGTGGGGCTAAGTCTGAGAGCTTCATTGTCAAAGGTCGGTGGTTGTGGATTGACAACAGCGCAGTGGACTACACCAACTGGAAGGCGGGCATGCCGGGATCCGAGTCGTGTGTGGACGTCCTTTCCGACAGCGGGAAATGGAAAACCACCAGCTGCAGCAGATACCGCTCATACATCTGCAAAACAAATAAAGGTAGAGTCACTTTTCCCTCAGCTGTGACTTCACTTAGTTCTTTCATCTTAAATAATTCATCCCCCCAGTAATCCTCAATCAACACAGGAGTGCTCCAGGGCTTTCTCTGGGGGCCCCTTCTCTTCCTCACATACACTTAACCCATGCCTATTTGCAGTTCGCTATTCACAATTTCACATATTTGTCTTTTTTTTTTCTCCGTGAACTGTGTTTTATTTTGGGGAGTGGGGGTTAACACTGGTAGAAGTCACAAGATTGCACCAAAGTCCTGCCTGTTAAGAGCGTATTAATTGGTGTCGAGGAATTATGTTGAAGGAATACATCTAGACTCTTCTAAGGTCTTTGGTGGATGAGCAAAGTTTAGCCCGGGTTGTTCGGAGGAATTACAGAGAGTCTTTGTCACACGAATACTGTGTGTATTTGCTCTTAAAAAAAAAAAAAATAAGCGGCAGTTTACTAACACCAAGCCAAATTTTTCCAGTTATCACGCCGACAGAAAAGCCTCCATCTGTTGGTGAGTATTGAAAAACGTACCGTCCCTAACGTTCAACGTGATTCAAGATTCACATTCTACATTTCGTGAAATAGCTCATATCACGGAAGAGGTGTCCAATGGCTCCGCTGGCATTAGCGTGGCCGTGGTGCTGGTGGTCCTGGCCCTGGCGGGACTGGTCGCTTTCCTGCTCTTCCGGAAAAAGATGCCTGTTCCCGCCCCTTCGGGGGAGTCCACCTTCATCAACAAGTTGTACTTCAATAATCCCATCCGAGCTCTGGTGGATACCAAGAGCCTGGTGGGCAACATTGAGCAGAATGAACAAGCGTAGTCGGACGCCATCGGCCGCTAATGCTAATGACAAACTCGATTTTTTTTTTTTCCCGATTCTAATAATCTATGTGAGTACTGGAACTGCACTACGTGACACTCCAAAAGATGTGATTCCCAACAAAAAAAGTGTACATAGGATTTTTTTTTTTTTTACTTTGAAGAATCATGTGTTCTTGTTCTGACAACAGCGCTTCAAGAGTAAAGATAATCTGAAGATGCTTTTGTAAAATTAATTGGCCAGATTTTATTTTATTTTTTTGTCTTTTGTTTTTCTCCGCTGGCTGACATTGTAAATAGATCCAATAAAAGAATTTAGATTGAAAATTAAAACGGTCATTTTCTCACTCCAACGCGGCCCACACAACAGGATCATTGGGCCCTTTCTCAGATCTTTTAGTGACCTCTCATAAACGCTGTCTTTGATCCAAAAGTAGTGAAGATGCTCGAATCTGCCCGATTTAAAAAGAAAAAAAATGTTTGTGCCTCTCTTAACACATATTCCACCAGGTTATTAAAACAAAACAGCTAAATATTTCTCCTGTGGGCGTCTCTGCCGTTCAGTCACCTCCAAATTGCCCACAGGGCAACTCTCTCCATGGCAACTAATCCTCAAGAGCTTACCTCCAATAATTACCCTTTTTTTTTTCCAGAACTCGGAATTCTGCCCACATAGCCAACGAGTGGGCTTTTATCACCTATTGGACAGGTAGAGTTTGGCTTCACAAACATTCCTCACTTTGCTCAGTCGCTCTGACCCGGAGTGGGAGGATGTTCAAAAGTGATTTTCGTGACGAAAAAAAAACAGCACGAGCGATGATCATGAACAAAACCTTATGTTCAGGACTTTTAGGAGAGATGTACTTGATGTACCGTGCCCCATAAAGCATTCCCGGTGATCTCATTAAGTGAATTGTTTTTCCCCTAGCCTTGAGTGCCAAACATTTTTTTTTTTCGAAATACTAATTATGCTTTCCTCCCTCACCCCCCGCCGTCCTCCTCCTGCCTCCGTGGCTCTCTGACTGGCTGCACTAATCCTTTTGTTGTGGACCGAGGGCCCCGGCTTTTGGCAGCACTGTAAGGGTTAGTTCAAGCGGAGGGTGACCGCCAAGCGCCCCCCCAACGCCCACCCGTCCCCTTCTTCCGGACTCCGCGTTTGGATGGTCACCTCATCTCGGGAAGATTCGACAGCAACATGTGCTCCCAGGGATTTGCAGTTCTTCGTTTTCTGCTGCTGCTGATGTGTCTGCCCGGAAGAGCGCACGCGGAGTCTAATCTACAGGACGTCCTCAGAGTCTTGGATCTACCGTTCGATCAAGATGAAGAGGCACACCTACAGAAAAACCACGTCGGTATCCTGGTCTCTGCGATTCTTCTGGCCGTGAATTGCCCGGAGAGGACGGGTACGTCTCTAGAAGTCTGTGACAAGGTAGGCCCATCTCCAACAATACACAAAGTTTTGAGATCTAAAAGTTGTATCAAGACTGGAATGTGAGGCTTACGTTCTTGACCTTTTATGTCTAATTCATGCTAAGTGGCTTTCTTTGGGACATCCCTGCATTTGACACGGTGAAAACCCATGGAGTGGACTCGCGGCTACTTCACGTCGCTGCAAGGTGGCTTGTCAATGGCGTCCGGAGCGTCGAAAGGAGTCCTCCTTATGAGATTTCGGAATTCTTTTGTTTTTGAAAAGATTACTCTCGATATTTTGTGCCTCGCTAACCCTCTTACTGTTTTCGCTGGGTAGACAACAATCTCCTTCAAATCCAAATCCAATGACCAGTTTTTCCAAGAATCACTGGGTCCACTTTAAGGTTCATTTTACCGGAATCGCAGTTTATATTGTCCCTACAAGGACAAAATGGTTTGCTACTGCACCTGTTTCTGGGGATGAGACGGGACCATGGACGACATTGTACTTTGAAGGTCAGAAGCGGACTCGTACTCGAGCTGGAACAAGGTCTCAACAAGGGCTCAATTGTACCCTAAAAGTCAAGGTGACAAGGTAGGAGCAAGGACCAGATTGTACCTTTAAAAATATACCGTATTGGCCCGAATATAAAACGGTGTTTTTTGCATTGAAATAAGAGTGGGAGTCATCTTATATTCGGGGTCTAGACCTTATACTCATTCACGACGCTAGATGGCGCCAGTTATCATTGAAGCGAATGCTGAACTTGACTCCCCAGGCCAAAGCGAACCCCTGTCACGAAGAAGAAAAATAAAAAAATAGCGGTAAGAAAGAAAAGAGAAGAAAATAATAGAAGAGATAACAGAAAATGTAGAAACGTAGTGACAGTCTGGAGAAAAGTGGGTCGAAGATCGGCCAGGTTAACCGGCAGCTGAGAAGTTATGATGTAATTTACATTTCCTAACCCAGAAGCCATTCATTTACAAATGTGATTCCATTTTAGTTTACATATTTAAATTTTCAGATATTAAGATTTGAATGAGGCAAAATAACATGCTTTTTCTCTCAAATATATTGTTAGAATCATTTGTTTCAGATGTACTGTAATTATTTTCTGTATAAAAATTAATTTGGCATTTAAAAAGTCTTTTTTCAAACTTGAGTCTTGAAAAAGAGGGGGTCGTCTTATAATCAGGGCCGTCTTATATTCGGGCCAATACGGTCCTGCTACTCAACCTCTGCTTCTGGGTACTGGTTGACAAAGTAGAACCAAGAACCAAATTGTTCTTTGAAGGTCAAAAGTCAGCTCTTACTGGACCCGCTTCTATTGACAAGACCAAAGCAAGGACTTGTTTGTACCTTTTATTAGACACAAAAAGTAATGTTACGATAACGGTACCCCCGCCTCTGGGGACAAGGTGCCATGATAGACTTTTCGAACAAACCACCCTCCTCTTCTTTCCAGTGCCTTCCACCGGACGTCGCGCTATCCGTGCTGGAGGATGACGGGAAGCCGTTCCTGACCGAGGACGACTTCCAGCGTCTCTCCGCTCTTCTGCTGTATTACATTTTAAACCTTCGAGATCTGTGCCGGTCATCTCCTTCGACCGCCCGTAGCTACGAGTTTTACCTGCGAGCTCTCACCGATCTCCACACGGCGGAGGAAAGCGGTGTCCTCTCGTCGAGTGAACTGGAGAGAATTCTTCAGATCATCAACCAGCACAACAACCTCTCCAGACAAGAAAGTTCGACTATGTCCAACCTGCAGGTAAGAAACTGCCATTAAGGGTTTTACTGGATTGAAGAAACTGAAGTGATATCATCTCTCCCGTGACGTCCAGTGTATTGACGCCACGCGTCTGCTCGAAGACGTGAAAGAAGGCGCCACGATGGCGTCCGCTGCCAAAATGTCTGCCTCCATCATCAGTCATCTCCTGCAGGGTCCCTGTTTCGCTCAGAGGAACCTCCCACCGCCAGCTTTTTTTACCAATTACATCTTTCATTCCCTCAATCGCACCAGTGAACTCCAAGTTTTAGGTGAGACGTCATTTTTCAACATTTATTTTAAAAAAGTTATTTGTATTTTTAGAACATAGTTGTTCTCGCGATTTTGTGTCCCTTTTTCAACGGCTGTAAATCTTTTTATTTTTATCTTGAAGATCTGGAGGCACTCCTTCGCCAGCTTGGCGTCGGTGGAGAAGGAATAAAGCCGCACGCTCACGGCAGAAAGAGGCGAAGCTCACAGACCGAGTCGGGACATCCGCCCGAGAGTTGCAACCACAAAGCTGGAAACTGGGCGCAGGTTAACACTTCCGACGAAGCGGAGGCGAACTTTAGAAGACGCCGAGAGCTCATCGGGTTGTGTCGTTCTTTGAATCCTAACAGGTCTGTTTTTCAGCCAATCAGCTGGTGTATATTTTTGCTCTGAATCCACAACTGCCCATTTCGAAGGAGCACTTTGGACAAATGTGCCCAGCCATCATCCAGCAGTTGCTTGGCAATGCGTGCAATTCGGCAGAGCGCAACGCAAGAGGATCTCCCACCAATTTTGAAAGTGAGACATTTGACCTCCTGTTTCCTTCCCTATATTTTTAATGAAAATAGTAACGATTTAAAAATATGACTATCTTTACTTATTTTTTTATCTCGGCAAGAGTATGGCTACAGCACGGCGGCGGTGCTGCTCATCACGCTGGGATCCATGTTAGGCATCTGCCTGATCTTCTTCAACTCCTGCCAGGAGACCTACACGCTCATCTTGCAGCTTTTTGTGGGCTTGGCCGTGGGGACCCTCTCAGGCGATGCCCTCCTTCACCTCATCCCGCAGGCGAGACGCTCACCGACAGTTAACCGATGGTTGGGCGTTCAGGGCCAAGACGTGTGAAATATTTTTTTCCCGTCTTTGTAGATCCTCGGCCTCCACGGACACGATGAGGAACAGCTCACGGAGCAGACGGACTACCTGTGGAAGATTGTCGGCGTGGTGGCCGGCATCTACAGCTTCTTCCTCATGGAGAGGATCTTCTCCTTCCTGGTTCCTCCAAACGGACATGTAAGTTCCCGACAAAAAATGCTAGGAGTTCTCAAACGTAGCTTTTGCTTCTTCTTGCACTTCAGAGCCACTCTCGGGGTAACTGCGAGGGTCCGTCCCATAGGGGCAAGTCAATCTCTACCATCCAGCTGGTAAGGCTCGTTACGGTTGTACTTTGAAGAGCTTTTAAAAGGGAGGCTGGAAAATGTCGCATTTTCTCACTGTTGTTTTTCTTTCTTTTTTTTTTTTTTTTTTTACAAGCAAAATAACCACAGGCAATATTACAAAGTAGCTACTTGTACGTGCAACAAGCTACTCAAAGTGTTATTTTCTAGCAGGGACCAGTGGAGGAAGACGCAGAAACATCTCCAGAGCAGAGGCCTTCGGAAAAAAGTAAGCTAAAGATCAACGCGGTCCGCTAGCATGGTTCCGGTGAAGTCCTGAACATCCCAACGTGGTGGTGGCTTCCCCAGGCCGTGGCGTTCCCCTGCTGGCCGTGATGGTCATCGTCGGCGACAGTCTCCACAACTTTGCTGACGGCTTGGTGGTGGGCGCCGCCTTCTCATCGTCGCCCGAGACTGGCATGGCGACTACAGTTGCCATCTTGTGCCACGAGATCCCCCACGAGATGGGTGAGTACTTGCTCCGCCATCCAAGGTCAGGAATTGTTGAACTTATTTATTTATTCTTTTAGGAGATTTTGCGGTGCTCTTGAGCTCCGGACTCCCCGTGAAGACAGCTGTGGTCATGAATTTTGTCAGCGCACTGACGGCCTTCGCGGGCCTCTACATTGGACTCTTCGTCTCGGCTGAGGCACAGGTGCAGCAGTGGATCTTTGCAGTGACCGCGGGGATTTTCCTCTACTTGTCATTGGTGCAGATGGTGAGATAATTTACCATATGCTACCGAATTTAAGCTAGCAATGGGGCTTCGACATGCTACCTGTTAGATGCTAGCAATAAGCATCTCTCTCTTAGATCCTACAGTACAATGCACTACTTATTTTGCGGCAGTGACCTAGCTAATGTTAGCAATTGCGTAACAACATACTACTGGTCGAAAATGAGCAATAAACTAACACATTACCTTCTTCAGGCTAACACTAACAATAAGCCCATGAGATACTACATGCTTCCTGTCTGAAACTAAAAATAAGCTAATAGATTCTTTTCTCCATCTTCCTTTTCTTTGTTCCGCCAGCTTCCCGAGATGAGTCGCTTGCAGAGCGGACGACCGTTAACCGCCTTCCTTCTGCAGAATGTTGGCCTCGTGTCAGGTTGGGCCTGTCTCCTGGTGCTTGCACTCTTTGAACATGATCTCAAATTCTAGCATTATCATAATCACGACAAATAAATGTGGATTTCTAATGGAGGTGTCTCCTCTGCTTCCCACCGCGCACCTGAACTTGGTGAGTAGCACATGTTTGCAGGTGAAAGGAACATATGGGAGGAGTCAGCCACTTTTTGCCTAGTTACGACAAACTGATGATGTTTGACATATTCCTCTACATGTGTGTGATTTCATGTTTTGAAAAGCCAGATGTATTCATTGGGATAATGCACGAGAGTTCCACCACCAGATGGCGTTCCAGTGACACTGAAAGATGGTCCTCAGAAAAAAAACAAACTGCTGAGGTTTTTTTTTCCCCTAAGTACTTTGGCCATTTCGATATAGGCTTACCTTACTTTAACAATAGGTTACTGGGTTGATGCAATGTATCATTAATATAATGTTTTTATAAAACTGTGTAATGTAAGAATATCTGACAATACGACACGGTATATATTCTCTGGAAATAAAATTAGTTCAATTAGTTTTATAAGCGTAAGATGTGGTTTCAGTTAGATTTTTTAAGAATTTTCGTTTTATTTCGTGCAAGATTTTTTTGTCGTTATTTTGTTAGTTTTGTGAACTATAATAATTTTGGTTTGTGCTGGTAACGCAACGTTTAGCTGGTTTGCCAATTGCTAATAGTTCCCACGGAATTATTAGTACTGTTTTCCGGATTTGGTCACGTGACGTTGGAAAGCTGAGCCCCTGGGCACTATGACGTCTGTTGATTGCAGGTGCTAGTATGGGATAAAATGAATGCCCGTGAAATGGATAAAAAGGGTGGATTTTCCTACTTAATTAATATTCCACAAACTTAATATTAACTCAAAGATTGTGTTTAGACTAGTGGGGAGCACATAGAACCAATTGCAAATATATTTTTTTATTTACTTGACTTCCACACTTCACATTTTGATATAAATAAAAGTTCCACGCATTGACTTAATTTTCAGTTCATTCTGCTGGATTTGTTGTCATGAGGAGGCGGTTGGAAGGACGGAGCAGCGAGTGTGGGCAGGAAAAAAAAAAAGATGTGATGCCGCAGGCTGTAAAACATCCGCCACCAATGTATCATTATCACCGGTGCTTCTTCTTCAAGCCCCTCCCGCTTCTCCCAACGTGTCGACCCGGCAGAGGATCCCCCCCCCCAAGAAGGGATGTATGTGTTTTTTAGTGATTTTCGTCGTCGTTCCGTCTAAAAAAAAGAACGACTAGCACATAATGGAGGTGGACTCGCTGCAGCAGCCGGTGTTTCAAGTAAGTTCAGTCTTTTTTCCCCCCTCTTTCTTTTTTAACAGTCTTAAAAAGTTAGCAGGTGAAAGTGTGGTCTTGCTGCGGCGACATTTTGGCTCCGACTTGCGTGAACCGCCAATGTCGTTTTGTGTAACATTTTCTATTTCCATTTCTTTCTACCGTGACATCAAAGTTGCTTTGAGTCAAGTGTGCTACGGGTGTATTATTTAATCACCGTTAAATTAATTTGAGCAGGTGACTGGTGAATCTCCTCTGCTACGGCGACATTTTGGCTCCAGTTCGTGGTAAATGTGTCAGTTTTACGACTTTTTGCCGTTGCTTTTTATTAGTCAACAGCGATGTTTGTATGTCTTTTTTTTCGTCAGTATTATTCTATCGTGAAATTAAAATCATTAATAAATAAAATGTATATAAGTAAAATAAAAGAAAATAGTGCTCACTCAACATTTAGGCGGCAATTCTAGGTCCGGTCAATGTCATTTGTGTCATTTAATGCTTCCGAATAAACAAACTCGTCATTATTCAACTTTAATTAATCAACACCAAACGTCGTATTTATTCTAATTTATTTTGTCAGTAAGTCATGACACCTGCTTTATCGTTTTATTTTTGTGTTTTTGAAGAGTCTCAGCAAAGGCGCCTGCAGGAAAGGTCGCTTTAAAGGTTCGGACGGGAGCACGTCCTCGGATACCACCACCGCCAGCCTTGTACGTCAGGTAAGACGTTACGATTTGTTATAGTACAGCAACCCCCCG
>CAAKHF010024983.1:7689-18706 GCA_901007745.1 Hippocampus kuda | reverse complement strand
CCGCGGGGGCAGCAGCTTCAGGAGGGAAGCCCAGACTTCCCTCTCCCCAGCCACTTCTTCTAGCTCTAGATAGGCTTTGCTGGAGCCTATCCCAGCTGACTTCGGGCAGTAGGCGGGGGACACCCTGAATCGGTTGCCAGCCAATCTAATACATAATATAGAATTTTTTTATAGCTACAAATTTGATATAACTAGAACAAGACTAATAATCAATTAATTTTATGTTATATGAAATTCATGCATGTGTACAAATAAAATAAAAATTGAAAACTATCATAAAGAAATATTTTACATAAAAAGTGAAGACTACGACCAAATCAAATCTTTCAATGGTGAAAAAAGTAGAAAAAGGATCATAAGTATTTCGTTCAGGAAAGATGATTTGTTAATATTCTGATGGTACGCAATGTTGGTGAAAATGTCATTGTACAATTGAACAACAATGTGATTTCTTGTATTTATATCACATTTTAAAAGAGACGAAGAGTAGAATTCAGCTTTAGAATAACAATAAGTCTGCATGTGTCAAGGGGAGCGAATTGCCATTCGATGTTCCTGAAACACGTGAATATGCACAAAAAAATGTATGAGGTTTGTGTGTCAGACAAGTAGGTGCAGTCTTGTGGTTGAACTTGTGAAGGAGGATCATGATAATGATGGGGAGGGGTTGAATTTGACTGGGGCGCTTCCCGGAGCGTAATATGGGACTTGTGTGGCTGCCAGACCGCTACGCACAGACACACAAACACACCTTGATAGGCACACACAATTTTGTGTGAGCATGTGTGTGTGCCTGTGAGACCACCCAAGAAGTCAAGAGGCCTGAGGTGAAAGGAAGACAACTCTTACACGTCAAAATATGCACATATACATCGTTAAAAAAAAAAGAAACTACACTACAAGCTGCTTCTGAAGACACACACACACACACACAGACATCTGTGCCCTCCCCCTCATTCCTCAGCTCATTATGCAGTCAGGAGTAACGTGAGAGACAACAAGAGACAGCGTGCAAAAACAATTCATTTTCAATTGGCCCACTGATGTCCAGACTGATCCCCTATGACTCCAAACACACACACACACACACACACACACACACACACACACACACACACACACACACACACACACACACACACACACACATACATACATACACACACACACACACTCTCTCTCTCTCTCTCTCTCTTACGGTGACCGCTCAGTGACCTCCGAGTGGGAAGATTTACCATCACATCTGTCTTCCACACATGAACGTGTGTGTTCCACTGTGCGTCTTTGTGCCGTTATCTGGACACAATTCCCTGCCCTTTAGTGACACGGGGAGGGAAGCTCATGAAGACAGGAAGCAGGAAGTGCTTCTTGCTGAGAGAGATACAAACTCCCTGGACAAAAATATTGGGACATGTGGAACATGGATTCACCCTATCGGGGAGCCTTTTTTTTTTTCTCCAGATGTCAGAATGTGTCTATGGGGATTTTTTTTTTTTTTTTTTTTTTGTCCATCCATCCAGAAGAGCATCAGTCAGGTTAGAAGTTTTTTTAAGGGGGTGTGCCTCCATACCTTTGTCCACATATGCTTCTTACCCATTGCATTGTAGTCAATAATAAATTTGTCTGTTTTCCAAATATAGTAATACAGCAACAGTGTACAGGAAAAAAAAGCACGGTGCATTGAACGTATGTCGGAAAACAAAACAAACAACAAACAACAACACAAATGGAGAAGAACGAGGGTCTCCTGTGCTGGAACTGCTAATGTTAGCCTGTGTGTTTTTTGTTTGTCATTTCTAGCCTTGTCCCTAAAAACGCAGTTGGTTTACATTGGAACCCAGGCTGATTTCGTCGGCTGAAAAGTGCCAAAAGCGAGCAGAGCCATGTCGAGCCAAGTATGTCCCGTGGGGTGGGAAAGAGTGCAAGGGCGATCTGATTGAATGCTGCACTGGCAGAAGCATGTGCTCCCCAACACTGGAAGCACATTAGCACTCAAGAGGAAGCGTACATATGAATGAATGGATGCTATGTGCATTCGCCGCGTGCTGATAAACGCAAGTGTGAGCCGACAATGAAGCAGCCCGGATCAGACCAATGGGGAAACAGATCATATTTGACAGAGTGGCTGTAGTCACGCCATCCATCCACACATGCTAATACTCACGCTGGTGAAATCTGGCCTCTGCGTGCATGTGTGTGCGTTGCAGGGGCAATGAGCTTAGGCAGAGAGAGATCACCATTTACGATGCTACATGAAAAAAAAAAGACAGCAATACCGTCTGTTTTAACTTCAAATACATGAATACAAGAATACTGCATTCTTAGCAGTTCCTAAAGTGAAGTCATGAATTTTTGTACATGTTTTTGCTTCTGGCAGTCAGAAATAGAGCAATCGTTCTCCCCTTGGCAAAATGCTAATGAAACGTTTTTCTGCATATCAACGTAGTAATATTTAAATTGATGTTGTTGCCTCCAAAATTCAGCAGAGCTTTACTCAAGGTGTAATCAGCCGCGGTGGCAATCATGGAGATGTTGCTCTTTTGGACCTAAGATTGGGCTCCTAATCCAAGGATGGAGCTGTTCCACATTTCTCTTCAAAGGTGCTTTCAGTAAGCGCGCCTGTGGCCCTGGTTTCGACTAGAGCAACAAAAATGTTCTAGAAAACTACGCCTCAAAAGTCAAACAAAACCTGGAGTTAGAACTATCACGACCATCTTGAGAGATCAGTGAAATATTAAAGCATTGACTCCACACGTGCTTTTTTTCTGGCCATCGAAGAGGAAATGGAACTTAGTATGACATGAACTTGGTGTCTGACTGCTCAGTAAAATATGATCAATGCAATTACATACACAAAGTAACTTTACCAACCAAATGCTAACATGTACACTGATCCAAAAAACAACACTTACAAATGACAGCAAACCTGTCAGTGTCATTAGGTGACTCTGCATGACTGCAAGAAACTTATTTTTCCCTCTCAAGAACGTCTTCAGAAGGTGGTTAGTTTTCCTCCATCGTATTGACCTTTTTACACTTACATGACAGTTACAAACAGTTAAATGTTACGAAAAGCACTGCTCGATTTTTTTTTTCCTTGCCTGAAACACATGAATTCTTCTTTACATTATTTCCCGTGGGGGGAAAAAAAATTTATAACTGCACAAACCTGTAATGAGAACGCCCGTAGCGCGGGGATGGGAATGAGGGCGGCCATAAAGAAGGCGGTGACGTTGCTGATGGAAGTGAGCGCCACGCTGGCTCCGGTCCTCTTTAGACACTCGCCAGTGCGGTCCTGTGCCAGACGAGACAAAGAAATGACTTAGCACTTTATTAATGCAACCGTAGCCACGGGCAAATGTGTGTAAATACTTGAGAAGGAGGAGCACTATCGTCGCACTGATGTTGATTGACAGTGATTGCAGTCAGCTCAAGTGCTATTAGGTTATACAAAAGAGGGAGAACATAACGAGCTGCTACAGTATCTCTCAAAGTGAAAATGATGATTGTTGGGCAACTTTGAACATTTTTTTTTCATTAACTACTCCCTCTTAAAATACACACGGATAAACATCGGGAAGGTTTGGCGGCAACTGAGTGAAGACATGACGACGTGCGGGACCACACAGGGAGCGTCTCCATGCAGGCATGTTTGTGCAAGTGTGTGTGTGTGTGTGTGTGTGTGTGTGTGTGTGTGTGTGTGTGAGAGAGAGAGAGAGAGCGAGTGAGAGACAGGCAAGATCAGGTTCAGCTCTGTTTAGTTTTCATCTCCTCAAAGGAAGCTGGAGGTTGAGGGAGAGCAGGAGACAACAATAACAAGCAAACGCATGCCTGTTTTCCCCTACAGGAGATTAAATTCTCACACAAAAAACACGCGTGCACACACATTGTTGCAGAATCCATAAAAATGTTCCAATGACAAGTCAATCTGATGCCGTGCAAACTGTAAACTTGAGATTTTACAAATCTGCATTTGTGAAAAAGAAAAGATAGTTCCTTTGAATTAGCATGATTTTTTTCTGTATGTTCAGAGCACAATGCGATAGTAGCAGAGGAGTCATGGCTCTACTTTTTGTGAGCATTATCGGTTTCCATTTAAATGCGAACGCAATCAAGATAGCATCAACTGAGGCCAACATGAACAACGTTACTTCATAAGGGACAGAAATAAAATACTTCCCGTACGATTGAAGAATATTTAGTGAATCTAGCAAACTAAAGCTAATGTCCCACAGCATCAGTTCCTTGCTCAAGGACACCTTCGCCAGGGATCAAAACTGTAACCGCAGGGTTGAGAGACATCCACTCTACCACTAAGCCATGCTGGCTAATATAGCTAGCTAGCATGTAGAAGTTGGCTTGCACTTTCTGCTCTTAGTACTTCATACAATTGTGAGTTGAAAAATTGTTCCCTTTCACATTGCCTCTGATATTACCGCAAATTAGAGCTGGAACAGGACGTGCCACTTCTTCCTATTTGCCTTTTACACACAACCCAGCAAAATGGGAAATTGCCATTATTGTGTCCCAACAGCCATCCCGGCAATGTTTAATATGAGTCAGAAGAAATCAGCAGAATACCATTCTAATATAAAAGCCTTAATATCATTGACCATTCCATATCAAAGAGAATGGTAGGATTACAGAGCACAATGGCGGACAAATTGCTTCTTTTTTTTTTTTTCTTAACAGGCAGCGCAAACTACCGGTATTTGGGGTGTACAAAAGCGAGGATTGTCTGGATGTTTTCGACTCACCTCAAATGGGATCCTCTTGTTCTGTCCTGTCTCACTGAAGGCGTGAGCGAGGAGGAAGATGTCATCCACGCCGACACCCAAAGCCAGAAACGGTAGCACCTGAGCCCCAAAAACAATTCATGTTAAAGTAGAACAAATGATCTAATTGAATTGATTTAGGATTTTTTTTCCTCACTTATTCCATTATGTCTTCAAAGATTTATTGTAATAAAATAAAATCCTGCATTCCATCATTACTTTTATTCAAATGGTTCATTATCATTCATAATAAATAAAACATTTCAAAAAACATAAAGATGGTTATGTTATTTTTTTTATTTTATGTTTTCTTTTAATATCTGAATGACTGGCCTGACCAGTCCCTTTTTAAAAGTCAAATGAGCATAAAAATGTGGCCACGCTTCATCCCCAGTGGTCAAATTACCTGTGTGGTGGCGGCATTGAAGGTAATGCCCAGTAGAGAGCAGAGGCCAAGGCCCGCCGCCACTGACAGCGTCACCAGTAGGACGCCCGCCAACCCAACGGCCCCCTGAGATTTGGCGCAGTCCCACCGCAGCATGGTCAGACACGCGTAGGCCAGCTGGGGACGGATGATGAAGATGACGCACAAGGGAATACAATACTCTTGTTAGGATATGGACAAATGGCCGCGTCCTCTACCATTAGCAAGTAGCCGCTGGCCACGCGGATGACGCTTATGTCGGAGAAAGACTTGAGAATGTCCTCCAGGGTGGTGGTGGTGAAAGACAAGACCTTCTGGGATGAGTTGGCTGCCACGCTCTGCAACACAGCCTGAAATAAAATTCAAGAAAAAGATCTGGAACTTAGCTTAGAATTACTAATGTTTATTTGGCTATAATGCAACAAAGATAACAAATCTGACTTGAAATACACTGCAACTGGGATCACAGAAACTCCGTCTGAATTCTGTCCAGAGTTCAATGAAGGACTCCAAATTGTCCGATGATGTGAATGTGAATAGTTCTTTGTTTATATGTACCCTGCCATTGGTCAGTGACTAGTCCAAAGTTTGCCTCATAGATATTAATGGACGACTAGATATGTCAGCGCACTGTTGCAGCCGGCTAACAGACGTACCTATGTGGCGGCCATCTTGGGGAGGTCTACGTTCCCATTAAATGTAATGCATGGACATTGAAATTAACATTGTAAATTGCTCATTTTTAACCGATTTTTATTAGGTTTACTTTTTTGTCATTGTCAAATTGTGTTGTCAATTCAGTACATTTGAAAAGTAAAAAAAAAAAGCCCCCAAAATTATTTTAGCAGTAAAATTATATTCCCAGTTCCCCTGTTGTATTTGTGCACCCCTTATCCTCCTTCAGGTTGCGAGTGAGAAGGAGCCTTTGTAAGCTTACTTTAAAACACACTGGATTGCTCACCGGCCAAGAGCAAGGCACAGACAGACAACTTTTCACACTCACAATCCCAATCTCACCCAAGGACACTTTAGAGAGCTCACTGAGCCCAACGGGCATGTTTTTCGATTGTGGGACTAAGCCGTGAAAGCCCGTGTTAGCACACGGAGAACATGGGAAGGAAGGCCATAGTCCGGATACAAACAGCCAACCTGAGAATTGTGCGGCAGATGTGCTGACCACTCATCTACCTTTCCGCCCTGCAACATTTAGTTCCTTGTTATTATTTTATTATTTTTAGGAACGTAAATAAAGACTGCCCATGAACACACTCCACACATTCTAAGTTAAAAAAGACCTGTGCTCACATAGAAGCCTCACTTCAAATAAAGCCTGGTGCTTTCTCCCCTTGAGTAAATAAACTCCCCAGGCCACTAACCGAGGTGTGTCGAAAAACTCCAGAAAGCTGCCCACAAAAATAAGCAAATCAGTGAAAAACACACATAGCAGAAAACCTAAACTCCTTGGGGGAGGTAATCATGGCTGTGTATCCATTATCAACTTGTTTTTGTAAGACAGTACCATGATCCACCTTTTCCCTGTCTTCTTATCTGCGTGCAGACAGATGTCTTCAACATTGACCCGCAGTTACTGCTCATCGGGGAGCATGGCTGGCTGACACACATTCTCACACAGATTCCCTCGCACACCTACACACTTGCGCCCACGTGTGCATTTCTCTCAGTCACGCCCAACGGTGCAAATTTGAACACACATGCAACACAGCACGACGCCGGCAGCTTGGATTACGACCATTGATTTAAAAAACTACATACAGCCGTTGAACAAATGATTTTTTTTTTCTGTGGCGGCACCCCGAGGCCCCCAAGATGAATGACGCACACACACACGAACGCATCGAGGTCACTGCTTGTCAAACAGGGCTTTGGTGTGAGGTGGGGGCGCAGGTGGGATGATGTCACACGCGAGCCACCAATGGGGCCACAGCTGGGAAAGTGATTTGATGTGAGATCCAAATGTTCCTAATGTCTTCCAGACATGCCGAGCTTACTACTATGCTATATGTTCTACCCACTATGACCCTCCACCAGATACCATCGGGCGGCCTATCATCCATCAGGGGCTCTTTGCATGCATGTTCACATGTTATCCTGTTTGTGATTTACAATAGCATTGTTGAGGATTTACAGGAGATTACTATTCCCTTGTCTAGCTTGCCTACCTCGGAATATCTCCTCTGCCAGGCCTCCAGTATGGCCGCGGCCTTTTCCTCATTCCAGTTGATGTGGGAAACCTCCTCGTAGCCCCTGAAGTGCTCAAACATCTGCTTAGGAGTCATCAGCTGGAACATGGTCTGCAAAGCCTGAGCGCTGGAAGGAGAAGAGACAGTCATATTTATGGAGGAAGAACACAACAAGGAGCATTTTTTTTTCTTTTTTGGAAAGAGAAAGAAAAGCAAACGGATGAGATATGGACAAAAGTACCGGGAGACCTGGCCATTCATCTCAAAGGAGTGCTTCCACAACAAACTTTTCCTAGCATGCCTTGATGAGCCTTGTTTTTGTCTCTTTGGTGTAGGGATGCCGCAACCAGAACAGTCACTCTTCACAAATCAAAGAATAAAAGTGCCATATCCCGCAAAATGCCATCCTCTTGTAGCTAATTCGTACACTACTTTAATGCACTAGGTTTTATGCATGCTTATTGACCATTCATTGACAAGCTTAGCGCAAACAAGACACTTGTGAAGATAAAGCAGGTGTCCTCCAAATGACCCAAAGGATTTGTCTGGCTGCTTGCTTTGGAATTAGGTCTGTGTAGCTAAAAATGTGGTATATTTGGATAAACTGGCTAGGCCATAGATCACTGTGAACACATGTACTGTATGTATGTACAGAATGTGTGTGTGTGTGCGTGTGTGTGTGTGTCTTTGCATAGTAGTCTGTGCTGAAAGGGAACAGCTGGAACTGGAAGACTTCAGTGGAATCTCCTAATGACTGCAAGATTTACAGCGTGCATGCACACACACACATGCATTCGCGCACGAAAACACGCACACGCTTTTAGAATACATTGGAAAAAAAAAAAAGAGAACAGAAAACACACACTCCTTCCAGAATAAGCAAGGCGCAAATCTTGCTGAATGTGTTACCTGAGCAGGGGTCCGCTGCCGTTCTTGGTGGTCCCGCCTACAATCAGCTCCTCCTGCCAGTGCATGTATTTCCTTGACAGGCCGTAGCAGCCACCGCTGAGGGTCCATGCCACATCTAATGGCTTTTGGCGTAACAAAAGCAATACAAGACGTGAAAATAAACTGTCAACATCTACGCTCAAAAATCTGACATCTAGCCCAAAAAATATACAGAGAGCACATACCTTGGTGGAGTTCTTGTTGGGGGCGGTGAGGGGGCAGTCGGGGTCGGAAGGGTTCAGGCAGGGTCGGTCCATATAGCCGTGGCCGACGTCTGCCTTTTCCAGCATGTCCTCAAAACTGTCCACAGGGAAGTGTGCCCGCCGCAAGTCCTCCAGGAAGTCCTTTGGGTCAAAATTGGTCCACTGCAATGGGTCTTTACCTCTGTGTAAAAAAAGGATGGTGATGCAGATAAGTGTAAAACCATTCTTCTCTACTTAATTCTAATCTTCAATCAAACTGGTTTGTATTCAAGGTACATTTTTGTAATGGTCCCCAGCAACCAAGAACCCTTGGGCACAAACGCTATGGAAAATGGATGGACACGTCATGTTTCCATGCGTTGATTGAATATTCATCATGCCAAGTCTGTACGGCGAATTCAATAAGGGTCTTAAGAAAATTTGCATATATCGTAAACTGTAAGGTGAATTAGCAAAGCAGAGCAGAGCTTGGCCCTACTGCAAAGCCAAATTGCACGGGGAAAAAAAAACCCAACTTTTTTTTTAATCTAATGTAATGAATTTATAGAAGGTAGTGAAGAGAAGAATTAGGAAAAATGCACTGTACTTAAGAAACTAAAATAACAAGTTGTATTGACCTTTATCCAAAACGTTTTTATTTGGCTTGACTAGGATGCATACAGTTAACTCATTCACTCCCAAAGACGTTTTTAAATGTCTTTTCGGACTTGCTCTAGAATTGGCTGGTACTGAATGAGTTAAAAGTAGTAAATTGATGTACAACATCCAAATTAGCGATGCACCAGAAAGAAAAAAAGAATCCTTAAAGTTTAGGAAGAACATATTTCTTCTTTACCCTGCAATTAAAGATATAGTAATGAGTTTTATTGTGATGTGTTGCTGTTCCAGGCTTGTGGCAAATATGTCATATTCAGTTACTCTGAGCGCTGCAGTTTACGAGTTCATGAATGCAACTCTGTTCGTGTTCGTGAGTGTGGGAATGGAGAGAGACCGTGAGTCGTTGCGTGTGCTGTTCCAGTTTCGATGCCAACTGCGGGCATACATACAGTAGCATGTGTTTGGGTTATTAATAAATGGGAGCTCACTGACCAATGCCTCAGAGTAGACGCTACAATATGTTAGTGTATCAAACAAGACATGATGTTGCAACGTTAGCTCAAACACACACGATAAGCTGTGTGTGATCATTCTAGCTGTCAGACATGACTGTCCCCATTTCAGAAATGAAATCAGGCACTTGAAATGAGGCGCTTCCTTTTTAGATGGAGAGCATCCTGGTCGTGCTGCCCTGAAAGGCAGGTTTGCGTCATAATAAGTACTTTTGGTGAAAGGCGCCGTAACTTTTGCAGACACTTGCCGGTTAACCATGACACTGTTTTAATCAGAATGCTTCCCGTTTACATCACGGATGATTCCAATTAACACTACTAGGTGTGTGCCTCACAGACAGGCCAGTAAAAGTCGTGGAAGAGCAAGTGGTTTTGAGAGAAAAGCAAATCACCACATAAATAACGGTATAAATAAATGACTTCTATTAATTGAATTGCCAAAGAATTTAAACGTCGTCCTGAGTAGTTGACTAATCTTGGCAGCTCTACCTGCCACTCTTTTGGGAATATGAACTATGCAAAATGGATGGAATCGGACAGCAGTTGTCATATTAGTCTGAGGACCTCGTATACTGCATTTTGTCCATTTGCTTTGTTCAATTTGATCTTTCTTGCAGAAAAACGTGAGCGATAACATGGTGGCCTTGGGTGTTTCCCGGTGTTCCTTACAGTACAAACATTGCACCGACAGCAGCCGATGTGTATGGAAGCAACATGAATTTCTGCAAACGCAACGGCCTCGCAAGTAACGCATTTACCACAAGGACTTGAATACAGACCAGCCAATATTAGGAGTAATGGCCGACAATGATAAAGTACTTGCTTGATCAATATGCATATAACTTTTGCAGACGCTTGTGAGAAGGCTTGACTGAGACATTTCATCAGTCGTGTCTTTAATAAATCCAAAATATAAAAGCGAGCAGGAGAACTGTTTCACGATGTGTTTATGTCAAAGAATAATAGCAAGTTTTCTTTTATTTCAACCCTTGCAAAGTGACAGCAAAGAGGAACTTTCAGCGCCAGGGTCGGATTCCTGATCCAAGCGCTCCTTGTTCCTTCTAAGCTCTCCATGCCTCGCACATTCCAGCCTAAATCTCATTCTTTCTCTCGCTCTGTCATTCAGAGCACATTGTATGTGCTTAACCAGGCTTGGGTTATTATTCCCAGCCTCCCAACCAGAACATGGTAAAAACTTCATCTACTGCTTCACACCGAAAGAACGAACTGAAGCATTGCACGCGTACAATCGATAGGCAACTACGAATTAAACTGACTGAATTTGAGCCAATGACAGACACACACACACACACACACACACACACACACGTGCATGCAAACGCAAATATGCTGCGGA
>CAAKHF010024979.1:3398-21310 GCA_901007745.1 Hippocampus kuda | reverse complement strand
CATCTCGGCCGAGCTACGGAAACTCCTTGATGCTGGCATCATTGAGCAGATTGACACATCCCCTTGGATCTCCAACCTGGTGGCAGCGAAGAAAAAGACGGGTGGTCTGCGACCCTGCGTTGACCTCAGAATGCCTAATAAGGCAGTGATTCCTCACAAATACCCACTGCCCACAGCGGAGGAGTTGGCTGCCAAGTTCTATGGGTCCACTGTGTTCACAAAACTGGACCTGCGCCAAGGCTACCTACAGGTTCCCCTGCACCCTGACAGTCATAACCTTACAGCTTTTGTGACTCACATGGGGGTTTTCCGCTACACCCGCATGCCCTTGGTGTGCAGGCACAAGGAGAACATGCAAACTCCACACAGGGAGGCCGGAGCTGGAATTGAACCCGGTACCTCTGCACTGTGAAGTTGATGCGCTAACCACTGGACTACCGGGCCGCCCCAGATATTTCCTCTATTCTCAATTGACAAACCACAAAAGATACTAGTACCATTCATCATGAATTATATTCACTTTCCTAGAGTTGCCAGAGCAATCGTTTAGTTAAGAGCAGTGGAGTTCAAAACAGAAGGATCAACCTTCTTGTGCTCTATCCGGACCATAAGAGGCTGTGTTTGAGGGGCCGGTGTTTTCATCTATCAGGGTGAGACATGCTTCATGCTAACCTTATATAACGTTGTTTGGTCTTCAGCTCGAGCCTCTGACGAGCTCGGCTGCTTGCCTGCAGGCAGCAGCTTTGGACAGATAAAGAGTTTGATCCATAAGTGTGGATGGAAGGGAAAAAAGGGGAGCGAATAAAAAAGTAGAGCAAAGAAGACAGATACGAAGGATGGAGGAGAAATAAGAGAGGACATGGCAAGAGGGAAGAAAGGGGAAGAAGAGGATAAATTAAAAACGGCCCAATTGACAGGCCATATGCATCTGAGCACGGCGCGTGTGGTATCTCCTACAAATTATGACGAGACATTTAACATTCACTGGTCAATACAGCACACGGCTCACACATGCATGCACAAAGGCTGGTATCCCTCTGTCTGTATGCACATCACAGCAGGGTTTCATCTCCGACTTGAACTCATCAATCTGGCTGCTAATCAACAGGCAGGCAGGTGAGGCATAACCTGAGTGGAAAATAATTTGCAGTTTAATTCAATGAATTTATTTAGGCCTACGGGTGAGGCTTACAACCTGGGGATGTTTCCGACTAGTTTGGAGAATGTCGTCGCGGGCTAAAACTGAATTCTCTAAAGCAATACTGAGTGATTGTTTAAACATTGTGGTGCATTTGTGTTGTACTCTCCGGGACTATGAAAATGGATGTGGCACTCCACGTAGGATAATGCTTTTAATTATTTAAAAATGCCATTTGATCCAGTTGTGCAGGAAATGCCATCATAATTGCATCCAATTAGACTATTTCACAGCACTGAAAGGTTGTAGCAGCTTTTGTCAGTTCAGTGGAGTCCTAGAGGCCAAACACAAACACTTGTTCATTTGTTTTGATTTCAAAAATATTTTTACACAAGAAATGAAAAAAAAATAGGCCGTAAGGTGACCTCGTGCTTGGCACATGCCACAAATTCCCAAACGTGTCAGGTTAATCGATGATTCTGTGCTATACATATGTGTGAATGTGAAGTTCATTGTCTGTTTGTGACTTGTGACTGACTGAGGGCTAGTTTGGAGTGTGACATGAAATAAAATGTTTGGATGGTACAGCTTGTCAGTCGGTGGCGAGTTTGTTAGATGTGAACACAATCACCTGACATTTAGACCTTTAAAGGTAATAAATAAATAAATAAAATAAAAAAAAAGAGTTCATCAATTTATGCTTCTAGAATAAAGCTGAAACATTTTGAAAAATAATCTAATGAAATTTTTTTCCACCTCAATATTGTGATTGCATTTTAATGTCCTCTTCTTATGCGTTCGAACAAACAAAAAATAGTCTGCATTACAATGAACAATATCAGATTGATGCTACATAAATCTTTTGGTTTTATTGTTTATTGAGGCTTACATTAAAATGAAGGCAAATGAACCATGAATTAATATGAAAGACATGATTAATCTATCTCAATTAGAGTTGGTACCTTACGAACTACTTTGACTCGCAGTCTTTGAAGTGTTCACAATGAAAACTTAATCGAATTCTACCAAACAAATGTGGCGTGAATATAAATCAGTGAGTCACAAATCAGATTACAACAATAATGCAAACAAACTAGCAAACAAAATACCCTTTAATGTTCCATCAAACTATGATGTGTAAACATGTGGACTGTACTTCTTAAGAACTGACCTTATCTAGACACTAACTAAATAAATGATCATATAATTTTTTTTTACACAGGCGGCAGCTCGGTGGTCGACTGGTTAGCACGTCTGCCTCAGTGCAGAGATGCGGGGTTCAATTACGGGCTGCGGCCTTTCTTGTGTGGAGTTTGCATGTTCTCCCTGTGCCTGCGTGGGTTTTCTCCGGGTACTCCGTTTTCCTCCCACATTCCAAAAAAAAAAAAAAAAGCATGCCAAGTTCATTGATCACTCTAAATCGTCCCAAAGTGTGAGTGTGAATGGTTGTTTGTCTATCTGTGCCATGCGATTGGCTGGCAACCAGGCCAAAGGGTGTAGCCCGCCTACTGCCCGAAGGCAGGTGGGATAGGCTCCAGCACGCCCTGTGACCCTTATGTGGATAAGGGGATCGGAAAATGGATGAAGGGAGATTTTATATATATATATATATATATATATATATATATATATATATATATATATATATATATATATATATATATATATATATATATATATATATATATACACACACACACACACACACACACACACACACACACACACACACACACAGGCCCGTAAAGTCGGAGCCAGTCCGCTAAGTATTGTGAATATTCTTCACAAACCTAGTCACACTTCACCGCTAAGTGGTGTGAATAGGTTTCATGTTATGTATACTTGCATAGTGGTCTTTTTTCTTTTTTTTTGTCTCTTTGTCCATTTCAACTATTTGTTGTCATACTTGTTCAAATGAGCACTGATCATGATCTTATAAGCACATTTAATTGCTATTTTGATTTTTGATCAAATACAATATGAACATTGTTGAACGGAATGGTAGGCTATTCTTAGAATGATACACAAATAAGGGTAAAATTATTATTTTCATTGAAATGTAAACAGAAACATAAAAGTTCTGAGCCTTGAAACTCCAGGCCTGAAAATGAGACCGCCTCAAGCTCTGCATGAACAGTGGTACCTCAACTTAGGGACTTGGCTCCATGACCCCGTTTGTAACTCAAAGAGTTCGTAAATCGAGGTCAATGTTCCCAGTAAATACGGTACGTATCATAGATACTGTCAAATGTTTTTGCCACGTTAAGCAGGAAGCCAGGCAGCCGCTGTGAGAATGGTAATTGGAAGAAGCGTGTGTGAGTACGTGAGCGGAACTTGCAGTTGTACACACTACAGCTTTCTATTAGGAGACATTGAGTTTTATGTGGGGTTTTGGGGCGTTTACAGCCAACGGTAACCTTTAAGTCATTCTGAGGTCTAATTAGGTGAAAAAAACAAAAACAAAAACAGCAGAACTGTCGCTATGAGTTACGTCCAGAGCCAGTGATGGTTCAGCAGCACAAGAAGCACAGCACCGATCCCCCCGTTCATCCATGCTGAGACGGTTTGCATAACAAAATGTACGTAACTGGAGCCAGATGTTTTACAAAAGAGTTGTGCCTAACTTGAAAATTTGGCAAAAAGGGTCATTTGTAACTCGGTTCCATTGTATTTCAAAAATAAAGCCTCCTCACTGACTGAAATGAAGTCTGGCCTTAAGTTACTAATGACGGTGATTTAAATTGAAAGGCAAACTGTTTCCCCAAATTTGGGTGGTTCAAAATTGAAAGCATCAAGAGAGCATTGTTGGTGCAGTCTGAACACGATGAGTGCATCCGCTTTGAACAAGCATGGGGAGTGACACTGCATTTTTATTCAGTCCATAAAAAAACGACAGTGATCAAACCACTCTTTCGCCGTCGTCATTCAGCTGCATCTACATAGTCATAACTTACTCCCACGGCCTACGCGCTAAGACGAGGAGGCTGCAACGCTCAATCCTTTCCAATTGCACTCACGCAAGTGTCACTAATGCCGCAGCCTGCGAGAGGCAAAGGCTGTTTATCTCCATGTCCTTCATTGTGTTCTGGCATTCGAGGCGGCATTCACCACGCTCGCTCCATGCCGCGGTTGTGTTTAGATGTGAGCCTGATATGGGGCACAACAACATGCACACCGCCTCAAATAGGCGCCACTGCGGAAATGGGAAGAATAATGAGTTATTACAGGGTTATCTGTGTGTATCTCCATGTCATGACTGCGTAAGCGTCTCTGCTAATCTAATTAGATGAGACAAGTTGTTAAAGATGTTTTCTGATTCCTCCCGCTCCTCCTGCTGTGTCCACAAATAGATTCTAGATCAGGGAGCTGAGAGGAAATGATTAAAGCCTATAGTTCCCACAGACGCTGCGCTTAATCGGACGATGGGCCACGTGATTGTTGGGCGGCAGAAGTAAAAGTAAAAGTCATGACTCTTGCTGTTTCTACAGATACAGCATGTTTAACATCCGATCAACCGTGGAGAGCGGCCCTGAAGCTCACGGGAAGCAACAAACAATGAGCAGAGACAAAGAATACACTGAAAAGCTCCTTACGTACAAATCAGATGCAGCGTATGTCACGGGAGGGTCAAAGATATAAGTTGCACATGACGCCGTCAGCTCAGCCGTGAAATGTGGAAGGATGGCGAGCTTCTATTCTTGGCAACATTTTGCCTGTGACAGCCAGATGGGATGGATGTAACTCGGTTTTTGGGCCAAGAAAAGCCACCGAGAGGGCATAGTTGCATTTGTGACTGACAAATCATCTCAAGGGGTTTATGTCCCCTTGAGGGGATCCGGAGGGGTTTAGCGCGATGATGGCAAGAAAGAATGACAGGGGGGAAAAAAAAAAAAAAAGAAAAGCTCAGGGACCTAAGGGCTTGCAGAAACAAATTAGCTGTGGGGGTATTGAAGGTGGCGAACTGGATAACGATCTAGAAGCAGAAAGTGGGTGGATCGTATCGCTTACGAAGGCCCTTTTTTTTTTTTCCAATGCATTGGATCTGGCTTAGAAGCCTTTAAGAGTCTGTGTCTGATCCCATCTGACTACAGAATCCATTCAAAGACTAAACCATTTACATGCATACAAAGAGCACAAACATGCCACACATGTGCGCTCTCTGAATATGAATTGTTTCTCAAGGGATGCCCAATCTCCAAACAAACGGCAAACATCTTCAGGCTAAATGTCACATGTACAATACAGTACACCCACAAGACCAGCACCGGTGAGCACACTCAGTCGTATAATTCAGCAAGCCAATTAGGCGCCACACGCAGTGCGACGTTTCTTTTCCTGAACAAGAAGATCAACAGTTCTCTTTATGTAAAACACTGTTAATGAACCACAACCAGATGACATGTTGGAAACAAAAAGTCTCCCCCTCTGATGTGCTGCAGTTCGTGTTCATCTTGCAAAATGATAGAGCTATTCCTATTAGAACGGCTCCACCTATCACAACCTCTTTAAGGGTCAGCGGTCACACCAGCAGCAGCTGCATCCAAGCTGATTAACTCGAGCAGCAGACATGAACGTGCAAGACAGGCTCAGGTTCCAGCAGCGTAAACATATTCTTCATATTCTTCTAAGTGTACGTGTGTGTGTGTGTGTGTGTGTTGCTTCTCATCCAGCGTCTGACACCACTGGCCCCTGCTCTGCCCATTGTGCCACCAGCCCAGCGGCCAGATGCCATGCGGGCTCGGCCTAATTTAAGGCGGCATGCCATATAAACATCGGACGGAAATAGGATGGAGATGCAAACGCGCTCGCCCCGTCCATACACGCTGGACGTGAACATGACTCAGAAAAAGATATACCTGTATGTTTGTTCATTAGCCAGTTTTGACAGTACTTTCTGAAACAATGTCAAACGTGCCAAGTAAAGGGAGAACCCACCACATTCGGGTGCAAAAAAACAATAGGGTTATAGGAGCTTATTTATTTTTGTTACAATGGAGTCACCGATAGTTCAGTGCAATCTCGACTGAACGAACTAATTGGGTCGGAAGGGGTGTTCCGTTAGTCCAACAGATCAAAGCACTTTTTTGTGGCCAAAAACAAAACAAAACAAAACAAAACAATGCAGTAGAAATGTACTGATTTGTGCTTTTTGGGTGCCTAAAAATCTCCAGTACAATACACGAGTAGTGTAAATGAAATAAATCTTACACCAAAAATAGCATGCTTGAGAAACGTGTACACAACTATCACCTGAGTAAAAAACAGCCAGATATAACACGCTCCTTTTGAGCTGTGTGCTTACGGACATGCTAATCTTAAATCCATGCTTTCCATTAACATTGATGGGACAGTCTTCTATTCATCTCCCGGAGCACTTTTCCAGAATGGGGTCACGGATGATTCAGGCCTTACTGTGTGGATTTTGCATGTTCTCCCCATGCCTGCGTGGGTTTTCTCCGAGTACGGTTTCCTCCCACATTTCAAAAACCTGGATGGCAGGTTGATGAAACACTGTAAATTGTCCCTAGGTGTGAATGTGAGCGTGAATGGTTGTTAGTCTATTTGTCCTCTGCGATTGGCTGGCAACCAGTTCGGGGTGTACCCCTCTTACTGCCTGGAGATAGCTGGGTTAGGTTCTGGCACTCCGGAGCAAATTAGAAAATGGATGGATGGATCTACCAAGATGACACAGATGAGAGGTTGGGCACGCCCTTGATTGACCAGCCAATCAAAGGGCACTTAAAAACAAACGATTCACTCTCGCACCCTAAATGAAGATACCGTACAATGAATGCATAAAAAAAAAAAAAAGACAAACCACACAAATTGCTTCACCTCCCAATTAACCGGCAGAATCGAGGTATTCATCTTATAGACGTTGTGGTCCCATCCACAAACAGATTTTTTTTTTTTTAATTCCGAGGAAAACTCACAGTCTGGCTAAAAACTGACATTTGAATGTATTCTTGCGCCGTTTGAGACATTAACTATTCCCCCCTGCCCCAGAATCCAAAACACTGTTCTCTTTTTAGTGCCAGTCTAGTGTGTGTGTGTGTGTGAACTGAGTGAGAGGGTGTGTTTGTGTGTCTTATCTGTGTTGAATAGCCGCAGTTATGCAGCAGCCTATCGCTGGAGAGCACTATGTCTGCTTTCAGAGCCGGACGCTTCATACAGTAAACTCCCATTAAGTCAGTTACGATGGCAGAGTCTTTAGCTACCATAACCACTTACTGGAAGTGCACATTGAGACAACAGGTTGATGACATATGCTGCCATAAAATTGGCTTGGAAAGGTTCCACTGGCTGAAAACGGACTCAAACAATTCAAATTAAATCAACGAGGAATTCAGACATTTATGAGTTAAATGTGCTGCCTAAGGCGGAAGTCAACATTCAGCCCGTGAGCTGTGATCACTCACAACGCTCATGTAGACCGATCCCTTTAAATCGTTTATTTTGAGCGAGAGACACACACAGTGTCGTGGTGATCCCGACTTGGTAATTGAGATTAAAATGTACGGACCAAAGCATTCATCAATCTGACTTGCCTCATTTCTGCCCACTCTAAGGCAAAAGTAGAAAATACATCTTTGACAAACAGACCTGGAGAAACGGGTTTGTGGGCATCCATTCTCATTTTACCACTCAGGGCAGAGTGATGGGGGGCAGGGTTGCCGGTCAGAGGAGGATAAGAGAGGATTAAGGGCAGTAGCAACGGTTCTCTATGTAGAAAAATGCTAAAGAAGACACAGGTGTCGCTATTGTCCACAATCTTGCTGCTGAAGGCTGTAAATTTCCCCAGTGTGGGACAAATAAAGGATATCTTATCTTATCTTATCTTATTTCTGTTGTCTTTTCATATCTACGTAATGATTTGTCGTAACAGTAATCACGGCTGCTTCTCTTTCAGCAGCTTTAACTCTTGAAACCACATATAGATAGTGTTACAGCATGTCTCCACCCCGTTCTCGGAGCAGTTGAGTCTGGAAGAACATGACCTGACCTGTAATTATCAAGCTCTGCTCTGACCTGCTGTAAGTAAAGGGCGACGTACGTACAGTATATGATCCTAAGATCAAATGAGGTTGACACAGAGCAAGCCATTGAGACATTTCCTGTCACTCTATTTTTTTCTCCTGGGACATTCAATATGATACATGAGTGTCCTAAATGGAGGCAGTGTGATAGATATTAATTACTTGTCCAATCCAGTTTGCGACATTAATCTGTTATCAGCTGGCACGCACCTCTGCCTGAAATTAAGTGTCACTCCTCAATATCCGCTGAGTCATCTCACCACTTTATTGCCTCCAGTTAGACCATCCGCCTCCTAAAAAAGCATTCCTGCATACAGTACTTGGACAAGAACTGCAACGACCGATGTGAAGGAGTGACGCAGTAGCATGTTTAGCCATCCAACGTAAATGCCAATGTTGTCACGCACACAAGGATGCAGAGTTGTTTCAAGGAAACGCTAGCCTCACGGATACTGTGAACTTAATGTGCATTTGATCAGACCTGCCAGATGTGGCCTTGACTTGACTTGACTTGAATATGTGGAAAGTGTAACGGCAAGCCATCTTTCCTGCTGAGCTTACGGAAATCTGATTTCATCTCTGGGTCCCCAAATCTAATACACACAGTCCTATTTACTCACAGTTTCAGAGCATAGAAAACCAATATGACCCTACAGGCGAGTGGCAGAGCAGCACAAAATACAGTTAAATTCAAATGCTTTGAGCTAACCCTACCGAAAGCCATCACAACTGCTTGGGCTGCGGACCAGATGAGTGGGAATTTTCTGATTTCTACCCTGGAGGGTTTTAATCTGCTTCAATATACACTACAGTATATGGACAAAGCTACCGGGACATGTGGTCATTACACCCTCAGGAAGTAAAAATGGATAAAATAACACTACCTCCCTCCCTCACACCCATCTACGCACAAACACTCACACACTTCTGGGAAGCCAATTCTACATGATATGGGAGTGTGCCCATTGGAATTTTTGTCACATCAATCTCCGTTTTGACTGATCCCAAAGGTGTGATCTGTCAGAGATCTTCCACATTAAATCCAACCAATCATACCTCTAGGGACATTGCTTTGAGCACTCGAGCAGTGCGAAACAATCTTGGAATGATACCAATGTGGACACGTCCCATGGGGAGCAATAAACTAGAATTAGCTGCATTTAGGGCTGGGCCACGTTGACTAAATTTCAAATGACAGTATATATTGAATCCCTACCAGGTACTTCGACATAAACACATTTCTGAATGGGTTGTATAGCAAAGTTTTGTAATTTTGTAATTTTAATTTAATTCCAATGAATCTCTGTAAATTTCTATATAACCCCTCGCCCCCCCTCACCCCCATAAAAAAATGCAATTTTACAACTCTAATAAGCAGCATTATATTGTTGAAAGCGTCTTGGAAAGATGAAGAATGAATAGTCCGTCAAAAAATTAATTAAGAAGTGCACGCCAATAAAATTGGTCATGCAGTACATGGCGAGGACAACGTTGGCAATCTTTTTCATTCACACTTAATCGCATAGTATGTGCAATGCTGCCGTGCTCCTTTGTGCCACTGTTGACTTGTGTTGTGCGAGTCCTTGTATGCACACATGCGTTGGCATTCAAGTGAACTCTCTGTGCTGTTGCGGGAGCGGCGGCTTTGTGACTGCGTGTCTCTGAGGCAGCGAGAGCATTAAGTTGCCTTTCTGCATCAGCGGACACACCTCAGATTATCAGTCTTATACATTCAAACCAGGCTGTAGGCAGTAAAGGGGAGAACAAAAAGAAAAGACAGTTGTGTGAGTGAGTGCATGGTTTCCTTTCTTTTGTTTGTTACTTCCTTAGTAAAATTTCATTCGCTGCAATCTGTCTGTTTCCATATCTTCGAAAATATTCTCTTCTCTCTATTGCGTTTCTTTGCTTCCCGTGCCAGGATGAGAACAGCTGTAGCCACATGAAATCCCCTGAAGTGGGACGATATGTCGACTTACATGTACACATGCACTGTGTGTGTGGACGTGTGTATTTGTTTGCTCGCGCAAGGTAGCCGAGGTGAGGTGAGTTGAGCTGGGGGCAGGGCAAGAGTATTTACACAGGCCAACCTTTAAGAGCAGATAATCCCATCGGAGCTGGGCATGCAGGGCCAGAGCCGTACAGTATCCTGGTCTATGGGCTTGCGTGTCTTGTGCGCATGTCTGCTCCAGTTTCTGAATGTTCATGCTCGCAAATATACAGACAATAAAGCAGGGCTACCCATTCTTTTTTGCAGCATGGACCGGTTTTTAGTATTGACATTTTTACGGACTATCGTGGAGACAAATGTACTGTCAACAAATGATTAAATATACGAATGACCGTTACACTGAATATAGATATAATTAGTGGTAGCTCTGTGCTTGTTTCTCTTTAAAAACCTAGTCTTCATCTTGGGGACTCCAAATGCTTGTCTGTCTTGTTTGGGCACAAGGTGCCAAAGCGGTTGTGATGGATTCATTGCTAAATTTGTGAGACTGTTTTATTGTTCCGTTATTTATCTGTCAACATTCATGATTTGCTCTCTCGTTCAAAAATAAATAATGGAACGTGGTAGAAAACAAAAAGTGGAAAATTGACAAGTGTTGGATGATATCAATTTTATACAAAGCAAATTCAATTTTGTAAATAATGATTTAAAAAAGAATCACGTGTTTAAATTGAACAATAGTGGCCACAACAGAACCAAAATGTATCATTTGATGTTAAAAGCATATTTGTGATACACATTTCAAGAGCTGAAGTTGGAAATGACAAAATTAAATGAAACCCCGCAGCCCTGGGAAGTTGAATAAACACCGCTAACACAGTTAAAAAATACCAAGTCAGGTAGACACAAATGGCCAAGATAGAGCCAAAGGGCTGTAATGTAACAATGCAATTGCAATAGAAACAGATCTCAGTGTAATACAATGCAGGTTTATAGCACCAAAAACTACAACAATAACAGCCACATTGTTAAAATGAATGATTTCTCTGACAATGTCAGTCAAAACTGAGTACATGTATGGTTAGCTTTGTGACGTCAGAATTCCTTAGAGCACTATTATTGCACCTCATTAAATTGTGCAGGTGTACTCAGTGTTGTGAACCAGAAATGGATATGAGGGCATCCAACTAATAGCGATCTACACAAAACAGTGATAGCAAGTTGTTTCCTTGCAGCTTTGGGAAACTGTTCGTTAAGAAAAAATGGCAATACTGTAGTCAGCACTGTGGTAAGGGTCTCATTCACTCCACTGCCCATACACTCATCCATGCCCAAGCGTATATAGTATGTCATCATTATGTGAAACGTGGCATTACTGCAACTTTCCATGCTTTAATGCAGTGGTTCTTAGCCTTGTTAGAGGTACCGAACCCAACCTTCTTGAGTGAAAAATAAAAATGATTTTTTTTTTACAAATTCAAGGCATTACAAAAACACATTTATTAAAAACAGAAAAAAGTAAATAAAATTACATGGCCTAAGTACAGCTTTGTTTTTAAATTGTATGATGTACTATCACGACAGTCACACAGTGACGACAGAGCGAACTAAATTTCCCGCAGCACTGATTGGACAAGCAATGCAATGTGATCATCTGCAGCCAGTGATGGCCAAGCAGGCGTGTCATAATTATATTGACACGTTGAGTCGGGTGTCTCTCAAACTCCATGGCGGAGGCTCCGTCGAGCCCCTCAGACCGCTTCACCAAACCCCAAGGGTTCGATCGAACCCAGGTTCAGAACCACTGCTTTAATGATTTATTTCACATGGATTACTGTATTTGGATTATGAAAAGAAAACAATTGTAAAATTATGAGAATATAATTCCAATTCTCCTGGGTAAATGACAAAATTCCTGTCATTCTCAAGATCTTCCATCTATGAATCAGTTGTTTTGTGTCTTATTTCACATTGATTTGGTTATTTTGAATGTATCTATGAATATCAAGGCATCTTTATTTAAAGAGCACATTTCATACATAAGGTATTTAAATGTGCTTTACATAATGTAAAATCACAGATTCAAAAGCATTTTTACAAACCAAATAATTTTCTGACATGTAAAAGCAAAGAAATAAAAAGGATCCTACTAAAATACCTAAAATACAATTGCTATATAAGTCCTCAATCACAGGTGTGGGAAATTGTTAATCTGGATTTAATAAGCGTTTACAGTTATTAAATTAGTGCTGCACTCTTATTCCATTTGTGTGCAGCAGAACAGCGAAATGCTGCTTCACCATGTTTGCTCTGAACTGTGAGCTCCACAATTTGACACGCGTCTGCTGACCTTAAAGCCCTACCTGGTTTAGACACCATTTGCATGTATTCAGGACCTAAACCTGCAGCTGTTTGATGTTCTTCTGAGTCCAGTCAGAAGACCATTACAATAATCGAGTCTACTGGTGATAGAAGCATGCATAAGAATTTCCTGGTTTCGCCATGCGCATGCAATCCTTCAATTTGGATGATTAATTTATGAGGAAAAAAAGTCTTAATTTTGGGCGGCACGGTAGGTACTGGTTAGCATGTCTGCCTCACATTGCAGAAGTGCAGGGTTCCATTCCGGCTCCGCCCGTCATGTGTGGGGTTTGCACATTTTCATCGTATCTGCATGGATTTATTTATTTTTTCCGGTACTCCGGTTTCCTCCCCCAAATTCCAAAAAACATGCATGGCAAGTTAATGGAGCACTCCAAATTGTCCCGAGGTGTGACTGTGAGTGTGAATGGTTGTTCGTCTATGTGTGCCCTGCGATTGGCTGGTAACCAGTTCAGGTTGCACCCCGCCTCCTGCCCGAAGACAGCTGGGACTGGTTCCAGCATGCCCGCGACCCTCGTGAGGATAAACGGATTTGAAAATGGATGGATGGATGTTTTTGTGCTTTCTACTGTCATAATTAATAATTTATTGTTTTATTGTTTGTTGTTGTATGAATTATTTTTGCTCAGTGTACAGCACCTTGTATACAGCGGTGTTTGTTTTAAAGTGCTCTAGAAATTCAGGTTATTCTTGTTCTTCTAATTGATGCAAAAACCATGCACACGTTAATTCACTATCAGAGGTTGATTGATCTGAAACCAGGCCCCCAATGAAGACTGCACGCTCAACATCTCTGAGACCATCCTATTCATCATCATCATATTGAAAGATAAACAGATACAATGTGTTCTTCTTTCTAATTTGTTCACAATATGTTTACCATGGGCAACACTTGGGAGGAAATTTCCAACTGACAGCAAATACCATAGCTGTGTCGTTTCTCAAAAAATGAGAGACAATTCAGTTCCACCTCACACTGATGAGCTGAGTCTCCCCTTGTATTTATGTACCTGCACTTTGCATGCTGGCAAATCCCTACTCACAGTCAGTGTCGGTGAAATCAAGCCCGGGGTATGTTTCTGCTGTGACAGAAAGCCTATTTTTGGCTCTGATATGTCTCTGTTCCCATGAGCACAATTTAAATATTCACAGTGGCGTCTCGCGGTGTCACAGCTTTCCATCGTCCTTACCATCTTCATGAGTTGTGACACGAGGAAACTCACTTGCGCTTTTGGCTTCCTGACAAATTAATGCAGCAGCGTCTACAGTGTTTGGAGACTTTAACACTGCAGTGCTGCAGGGACATTGTCTGAGCACAAGCATGCAAAGGCACACAGATTCTATCTCGAGGACCCTGACACTCAAGGTATCGCCTTGTTTGTCCTTTGGGTTTTCTGTTTGTTTTAAATCTTGCATCTTTCTGTCCCTGCAAGGGTGTGAAAGCACGTTTTTGGTAGCACACTCGCTAGTAGTCGTCTCCGAGGAGAACTCGGCTCACCACGCCGCCGCTGTTCATTGCATGGTGCCCGGGTCAGGGTTCAACACGGGCTATATGCGGTGGATCCACAGAGGGATGCTTGGCTCTGTACAGCTGTTTAATAGAGACCGGGGGGAGACGACAAATGGCCGAGGATGCATTGCGGCGCTATTTTCCCATTGACTCGCCTTCCTCTCTCCGAATGAGCATTCTATTAGAAGCTAGGGGACTGAACTCGGCAGTTAGCCATACGGCGGAGGCTGGCTAACAATGCACGCGCTTAGCTAAACAGCTGTTCCCTCGCTCTGATACCACCTCCCATTTCTGCTTAATGAAGCCTTCACCGAGCGAGCCGGAGTCCCGGGACATGGCGGCGAGCAGCCGAAGCCACCCAGGCTGGGAATCGCAGTTACTCGCAGGCCTCATAAGAGGTCTGTGCGGAGGATAGCGTCACCAATACGACCACAAAGACACCAATTAGATAGTGGCTCTGAGGGGAGCTGTAAGAATGGTTTAACAGGCGAGAGAAGACATCTTTATGAATCACGTGCTCGGAAAATAAACATTCGATCACAGTGGAATGCACGATGACCTTCGGAAAGTGCAATCAACAGATCATTGTGACAATTTGGAAGATAGGTTGTATTATTACCAAACCGAACTCGCAATGTAGTTCAAGTTGAAGTGATATGATTGTTCAAGTGATTCTTTTGTGATGTGACTTAAGACTTATGTTCATGCCACAATTGGTTTGGTACAACGGTCTTGTAGTGAACAATTAAATGACTCCAAGTCAAAGTGGTCAGTACTTTAACACGAGTACAAAAAGTGTCTTTCATATCAATACATGATTCATTTGCCTTTATTTTCGCTTACGCCTGACCTATAAGACCAAAACATTCATGTCTAATAAATCTGATACAGATTGGTTTATTATTTGTGTTGAAAAAAAAAATACATGGGAAGAATACCTCACGTTAAAGGGCGATCATAAAATTTAAGGGGGAAAAAAAAATGTCTCTTTACTCCAAGGTGTCTTGCAAGAGTTTGTGTTTGTGTAAGGGGGTATTGATCAAGATGAATGGCATGCCACATTGATTTGTTCACATGTGAAATAGTGCAGAGGAGGCAGGCTCTCCAAGCATGCAGGAATATTTTAAGAGCGATGCCTACTCATAAAAACATGATGCAGCATTATCTCGGGCCCGTAAAAAGCTCTATTTGTTTGAGTTAAATGATGAGTCTGTCAAAGGCGTAGATGTGGGTCACCTTGGAGCAAGACAAACTTTGTTCAGCAAGGACTTTAGCAGCAAGGACTGGAGCATGCTCTACATGAAGGATGCTTTACGAGAGGCGGCGAATGATTCCGGGAGTCTCCACTTATTCACTTTGAGCAATTAGACAAATGCGCTTAGGTGTGAAAGTAGCCCGGGTTTGGAGTATTCCGCAAATTCTTCACATGAGCGCCTCAGTAGCGAATCCCAAAGTGTTCATTACGAACAACTTTGAGGACAGACTTGCTTTCTTGTGTTTGTCTTTAATCTGCTCATGGATGCAGTTTGGCTTTACTCTTTCATTTGCTCTTCTTGTCATTGAACAGACGGGAACAAAACTCGTTTGTGATTCACTCCATCGCTCTGCTTTGTCAGCAAAGCCTCTCTCTGCATTTCCTCACGCACATTCACAAAAGCCTCTAGCTAATATGCTGCGCTAGTGTTGGTTTTCAAGGTATATTGCTGTTTAAGTCAGTGGTTTGTGTTTTATGTGAAAATGTTAACCGACCTAAAGCTTGGGCAGGCTTTCAAAGGCAGAAATAGCAATTGCAGTGCTCTATTCCGGCAACGCGAAGCCATCGCCGTGGAAATGGGCAAAAGTAAGAAATGAATTAGGGATGACAACTTATTAATACGTCACTGGATATCAAAGCCATCTCCAGATGTCATGTCTGAGAAGCCTTCGGGGCTGTGAGCCGGATAGGGGATGATATTAGAACAATCTACTTATATACTTGGTCTTCTGGTAAAATACGATTGGAATATATCATCACATTTCCTTTCATAATTTTGTCTTTCATGTTGTTGTCCAATACAGTGGAAAACAAATCGTTTCTCTAATGTTGACCATGAAGAAAGATAACTGAAAGCCAAAGTATCGTGACCCGTTGTGTTGATTAGATTGACTTTTGTTTTGCCATGTCATGTTTTGCTCATTTTTATTTCCGACTGCTCGTGTCCCTCGTGTCTACCAATCAGCTCCCTCAGTCACTCGTGTCTTGGTGTCTCATCAGGTTTTGTTTTGTCTTTGTCGGTTCATTGTTTTTGCTGTTGGATATTGCTGTTGCTTTCAAGAGTCCTGGAAAAGCTGTTTCCTTTTATGATTACTTTGATCCCAATTTCTTTGTTACTTCAAACCTTCTTTGTGGAGTTTGTTTATTAAGTATTCTCATTAATCCCAACAGCCTGTTTGCTGCCGTTTTGCTGTTTTGGAATTGATTATTTTTCTGAAATGACTCCTTCTCCCTGGTCTTGCCTCCCTGCTTCCCCACACTTGAGTCCTCCATTTTTGCCACCACCACCATCACCACAAAAAACATGTAAAACACAAATGATTTGTCCCTTGGGCCAATTCCTTCCAAAGTAACTTCTGTCTGATAGAATGTTTAATGACATATGGAATGTTACCTAATTGTACTGCACATTTAATAAAGAACAATAGAGCCATTATTGCCACTTTATCCATATCATATGCACTTAATTGAACTTATTGACCTTATCCATATTTGTATTTATATTGCACTTAATTGAACTGTGTTTTCTTTTCTCTTAAACTTTTCTCTTCTTTCTACCTACAATCTTGCTGCTGAAGGCTGTAAATTTCCCCAGTGTGGGACAAATAAAGGATTATCTTATATTGTACTTAATAACAGCCAGCACAGATGGTTGTACCGTCATTGCAATATGGTCCATTCCCTTTTTGGTCATCATTTTTCATGAGGTAGCATGCTTTGCCACATGATGCCATGTGTGAAGTTTTTGACCCACTTTTTCCAGTTCTTTCGACTTTTGTGTCTGTATGATAATTTGGAAGTCATCTGTTCATATCAGCCACCGATTTTGTTCTTCAGTTGACTTAGTTGAATAGTTTGAAAATACAGCTGCATGTAAATTGTATCGATGAATCAAATTGATGTGGATACTTTTGTATACATTACATAATTGAATATTGATTTTTTTTTTTTTTAATGCAGGCAATCGGGATTTATTTAAAGCTGCGGGATCGTAAACTGGCAGTATATTTTTCAAAAGTGGCGCTGGACCTGGACAGTCGCTTCTCTTGAGCCCCAAGCAGGATTAATGGCCTCGATTGCCTCTCTAAGTTTAACACCTTTTACAACCGTGCACGCCTTGGACGCTCTTGTTCTGTCACGTTGGACCGTGTTGGCCCTTTATAGTGGAGCTTCCTGCTTGTCAGCACGTTTGCCCAAGTTTCTCTCATTTGGGAATTCTTTGTGCTCCGACTATGCAAATTTCACATGGAGGGCTAATGCATTTGCACTGCGCAAGGATCCAATCAGCAGACAGGCTACTGATGTGAGGGCATGATCACACACTAACACACAAATAGAGAACCAGATGGTCTATGCGGCTTGCGTTCTTTCAAATACATGAAGAAAGACATTGGAATATACCTATAACAACATAATAGCTTTTTTTATACTGTACATAATAGGCTTCTTATCACACAGTGAAACTTATACAATAGGCGCGTATAAGTTTATCGCGCCTATTGTTTTTATCGGCGCGATAAACTTATACATGACATTATTTTTCAACAATTTTAAGTCATTTAATAGTCATGAAGAGGTGGGGAAAGTTGTCGGTATCTGGATTGCTGGAGAGTGGTGAGGAATTCAGGGAATTGAGAAGGTAG
>CAAKHF010024978.1:0-11006 GCA_901007745.1 Hippocampus kuda | reverse complement strand
TATACAATTTTTTTTACGGTGGCGCATTGCACCCACTTTATCAGTTTATCAAGAATGACCTGTTACACATATGATAGTCAGTTAAAGAGCCTTACAGTTGTTTTATTCATTTTATCTTATAATTGCGAAGCATTCACATGATTTAACCAACATTTTCTACATAAGTTAAAAATCTAAGCATGGCCTGCCACAGGAGGTGCTACGTCAGTTCTACACGGCAGTCATCGAATCAATCCTGTGTTCTTCCATCACGGTTTGGTTTGGGGCCGCCACAAAAAAGGACAAAATCTGACTTCAACGGACAGTTAGGACGGCGGAAAAAATCATTGGCACCGCCCTACCCACTCTTGAGGACTTGCACACTGCAAGAATCAAGACAAGGGCACGGAAAATCCTCCTGGATCCCCCGCACCCTGCCCACCACCTTTTCCAGCTACTCCCCTCAGGCAGGTGCTACAGATCCATGCGCACCAAATCCAGCAGACACTTAAACAGCTTCTCCCCTCTAGCCATTAACTCCCTAAACAGTCACTGACGTAGTCACTCTTCTTGTACAACAAATATTGCTACTGGTCACTCAAAAAGGGTTCAATGATTTTCTGCACCAACTGTACAAACTGTCATAGTATTGCATTCTACCACTGATCACTTGGTAGAATAAGATAAGATAAGATAATCCTTTATTTGTCCCACACTGGGGAAATTTACAGCCTTCAGCAGCAAGATTGTAGGTAGAAAGAAGAGAAAAGTTTAAGAGAAAAGAAAACACAGTTCAATTAATGACCACTGAACTACTGCAGGGGTCACTATTGGGTGACCAACACAGTGTCAATATAGTGCTTCCGCAGTTTGTGAAGTGGGTCAATACACTCCTTGAGGTATCATCGTCCCATCACTATTTATCAGCATGTGGTCAAAGGAAAAAAAAAAAATTAAACAAGGACTTCGGTTCTTTGAGCACACTGAAGTCAAAATTTTATCTCGTATGCTTAGATGTAAAAACAGAATGATTTTCAAACACGCATGTAACCTTTGTACTGTCATGGAAGAGACTTTTGCTCAATCAAGTAGCCCTTTCAACCCAGGCGGGGAAATTGGTCTGGGGTTTGTATTTATAAAACATTTTACATAGAAAGCGTCATGAAAAAAATACAATAGAATACCTGTAAAAATATATGGTCGTAATACTAGAGTTCAATGAATGCAAGTGACATTCACAAGTATGTCAACCATTTAACACTCGACTATCATCAATTGTTTCAGAGGTTTGTCAGCTTGTTCTGATAAGAAATTAAAGTTTTTTAAATAACTTTTTACTTTTTTTAATTAATGTTTCTTTTCACTTGTTTCCCAGGTTGAGAAAAAGCAAGAGCTGGTCAATTCTCGTTAGCTTGTGGCACGATCTCATACAACTTTATGGACTGTTAATATGTTGTGCATCTTACTGTTTGTTGTTGTTTTTTCATTGTGTGATTTTGACGTGAGGTTAGTGCTTTGTTGCATCTTGTAGTGATTTAAGTAAGATATATTTTATTTTTGCACTTTGTTTTTAAATGTCTTTAGTTCTTTTTAAATGCTTTCAAATATTGTATTTTTTTTTTTTACCTTGAGTTAACTTGTTTATAAAAAGTGCAATTTAAATAAACATGACTTCCCTTGCCTGATTAATGGTGTGTCTGTTCATGGAACAAAACAAAACATTAAAGGAATAAAGTAAAGTAGATTGAGGAAAGAGTTGTTGGTGGCATGTTTTGCTGATTACTGTTTTTTTCTGAGCATCTGACTTTTTCAAACCAAGCCATGGAATCACATTTTCTGGGCCAGCTCGTTGGGATCTGTTTCCACTTTGTTTTCCACGTCTGGCATATTTATATCTATGCTCCTCCTCCTAGCAATGCCTTTAAGAAGTACTTTCCGTTAAAAAGATGAATAAAGATACTATTTGCCTATTTAAAAAAAAAACTTTTAATATAAAATGTCAAATATAGTCTTTTAATTTTAGGAACATAATGTTATGTGCCTAACAAGACAGGATTACTTCTCATTTTATACATGGACTGTGAATAGGCGGCCCGATGTTCAAGTGGTTTGCACGTTGGCCTCACAGAACAGGGGCGCTGGATTTGATTCCGGCTCTACCCGTTTCCGGGTCCTCCTGTTTTCTTCTACATTCCAAAAACATGCCCGGCAGGTTAATTGATCACCTTTAGGTGTGATTGTGAATATGAATTGTTCGTCTCTGTGTGCCCTGCGATTGGCTGGCAACCAATTCTTGGTGTACCGTGCCTGAAGACAGCTGGGAGAGGCTGCAGCACGCCATGTGAGGATAAAGCGGATTGGAAAATGGATGGATGGAAAATACCTGATTCTTAATACTACTCAATAAACAAGTACATTATGAAAAGGAAATTACAGGCTGAGGGAGTGACATCATCCTTTTCAGCACATGAGTATTCGTGTGTCCATAAACAGCAATGAAGTAAAGCGTCACAGAGATTTACGTTCTCAAACTGGAAGGAGGGTCGCTATTTTGAGTTCATTCATTCATTCATTCATCTTCCGAACCGCTTCATCCTCATTAGAGTCGCGGGGGGTGCTGGAGCCTATCCCAGCTGTCTCCGGGCAGTAGGCAGGGGACACCCTGAATTGGTTGCCAGCCAATCGCAGGGCACACAGAGACAAACAACCATGCACGCCCGCACTCACACCAAGGGACAATTTAGAGTGTTCAATCAGCCTGCCATGCATGTTTTTGGAACGTGGGAGGAAACCGGAGCACCCGGAGAAAACCCACGCAGGCCCGGGGAGAACATGCAAACTCCACACAGGGAGGCCGGAGCTGGAATCGAACCCTGTGCTGTGAAGTCGACGTGCTAACCACTGGACTACCGGGCCGCCCGCTATTTTGAGTTTTTGTCAGCTAAAATCAAAAATGATTAGTTTTGTTGCACAGTCTGTGCTGTCTACAGAGATTTTGCAGCTTCAATAACACTACTTAGTGGACATCCCCACACCAAAAATAAAAAATAAAAATAAAAAACATGGTTCAAAGCGGTCTATGCATTCAAGCTTAAGGAACATATTGTGAGTGCAACAGGTACCGGAATAATCATTATATTCATAAACAATGTACATGTCCAATGTTCAAGTTTGTCATAACATTCAAAGTAAATATGTCAAGTCAAACAGTCTTTATTTAAGATTTTATTTTAAAATGTATTCATGTTCAGTGAGGTCTAGATAGACTCACTTTTTGAAATGAAAAATGTTTCTTTCAATTGAAATACAGTAATTATGTACAGTCAAAGGCTCGGGCTCGCCTGCGAGGATAAGCAGTTCAGATGATGGATGCATGGATAGATGTCCAGTCAAAAACATCTTTATTTTATTACGAATAAAAACAAACTTTATTCTTAAATGTCAGCAGTGGTGCTGTTAGGCCAATTTTTTTTTTTTTGGGGAGGGTGGCTCAAGCCTCATTAGCATAATCGTAACCCCCTCTAAATTATGTGATAGCATGTTAAATAAATAACTAAACAAAGAAATAAATACATATTTCGGCTAACAGCAGAAAGTCCCAAACTATAAGTAATAGGTTGTAGTCGACAATGCATGCAAGGCTCTCTGTTTACATACAGATGAAGCGGCTTTTAGAGCAAATGGTTGTCATCAGTGGATGATGATGATGATGATGATATTATTATTATTTTTATTAACAACAACAATACTAATCCGATCGGATCGGATTAACAACAACAATACTACTACTACTACTACTACTATGACTAATAATAATAATAACAACTCCCCAATGTCAAACCAGACGGATGAGTAGAGAGAGCGGAACAAGTGGCATCGACTGGAAATGTGAGTCACAGGAGGGGAAAAAAAAATCTATTTTGTGATGCAGACAGTCTATAAATCATATAATACAATACAATACAATACAATACAACACAATACAATACAATACAATACATGCTGATTTATATAGCGCTTCCACAACAGCGGCAGCTGTAACAAAGCGCTTAACAAAACAGTTAACATAAAGTAAAATAAATAAACACAACACATAACGTAAAACACGGACAGTCGTGCAGTCCTAACCACTTTTCCGTCACACGCTTTGTTGTTTGAAGCAGTTTGAGATGAAAGAGGAGAGAATCAAAGTGTCCTTTAACCAGTGGATCAGAGACGTCATGCTCAAAATGTGCACACGTCGGCTACAAGCTAAGTTTCAAAGTCAACAAGAAGCTGTGGCATCCATTGACGAAAAAAGAGATTGGTTCACTTCTCCTGTCCCATGGAAATCCATTTCAATTCCAAGCGGCGACTCTCGGTTCCAAATACGCATCGGCGCTCTGCGCCAACGCTCCTTCCTCTCTCCTCGTCCTCAACTTCAGCAGCCATCCATCCAGCCGCACCAACGCCGACTGTCCAACAGCGCCAACATCTCCACTGAACAAAACGGGGTTGTGAAAAATGCTGCACAGTCAATGGCGCCGACATTCCTCCCAATCAAAATCTGTGCTGGTACAGGCATGCTGCCGAGAAGGCGCAACCAATATAAAATAATAAAAACGCAATATAAAAGTCAACATGGATTTACTTTAATGAAAAGGGAAGGGTGCTGAGCGTTGGAACTAAAATGGCCCCTGTATCGACAAGCTCCACCCTCACAGCTCTCTGTTCAGGGACTTTCAGAAATGACTCAAATCGATTTTTGATTGATTTTTGACAATATGAACATTATATTGCACATTCTATCACTCTGATCTGATTTTTGACCAAAAATAAAATATTTTCATCAAACGTACATGTTCACAATTGAAGGGGAGCCATCTCGTCCCACCACTTGTGAACAGAAAATGTGCATCTCACCTCACAAGTGTTTTTGTTGTTGTTGTTGTTGTTTTTTTTATTTTCATTTCAATTCATTTCGCTCAAATGACCTAATAGTCACCTGTTTTCGATTAAGTTAAAAAGAGTAAACTTCTCCTGTAGGATTTATCAATCGCATCATAGCCCTGAAACGGAAATGAAATCTACTTTTTTTCAATCTAAGTGGACCACTATCAAGAAAACACTAACATTTAAAGTCCTTGTAGAGTGACAATTAAAATGTCTTTTATTTGACACAGCACAGAGAAGAGTGTTTCTAACAAGCTTGCCAAATTACACTGAATACAGAAGGCACAGAAAATACGCCTCGCCTGACCTTTGCCTGTCACTCAAATACATTCACACAGTATGTGCTCTCATGTCTGTAGTGTGAGCCACAAGCTGAATGTGTGCTACTGTCTTTAACTTTTTCAGAAGTGTCTCCATTGCGAGGACTCACACGTGGCGCATGAAATGAGGCAGCAGTAAATTGGATACGCAACTGAAATTGAGTAGCCCAGATAACACAAAACACTTCAAAGTAAATGTTGTTTGTTTTTTTTTTTCGAGTTGGAACACATGCTGTCATTGTACAAGTGGGCTTTGCAATAAAAAACAAACAAACAAATAACTCACAATTGCTCCATATAGCCAGTGATGGACTGAAAGCAGTCAGTACTTATAGAGTGGGGGAAAGCTGACACGCCAGAAAGTCCAAGAGCATTGCTTTTAGCCATACTCTAAGAATCCAAACAACTACCGGTATTAAGGTATATCTCAACAATTCAATACAACCTCAGTTTTTGTGCGTTTGCAGTCGTTACACTCAAACATACGGTATATAATATAATCTTGAAATTCAATTTCCAAGGTCTTCTACACAATGACGCAAGGACAAGAATCTTGTCGTGTCATTGCTTCACTGATGTTTTCTTTTGACAAATGCAATTTGTAAGCATAAACAGAAAAAGTTTGCAGGGGTGAAGCAGTTTGGGGAATATACCGCGGCTAGGCCATGATCGAATAATACATTAAAATGCAAATCCACAGAAAGCGGTAGAGAATATGACACAGCATTCTTTCATCTTGGTGTCTCTGAAAATGGCAACATAAACTTGTCACATACAGTAGAGCAGGGGTCCCCAACCGCCGGTCCGCGGACCGGTACCGGTCCGCAGGGCATTTGGTACCGGGTCGCACAGAAAGAACTTGCCTTAATTCCGTTTTATTTATTTCGGAATACGAAAGATGTTTTATTTTGAAAAATTACCAGATTCTCCGTTACATCCGTCTGTGTCACGCTTGACTCACGTCAAACCACGCTTCTACGTCACGTGACCGATTATGCTAAAACAAACGTTGGAGGTCGCAAAATGAGTTAAAAAACTGCTGGAGATCGCAAATGACGGCGGCCTTAAAAGCACGTTCGAGACAACTGGATTAAAGTTATGGCTGAATACTCTGAGAGCGCCACAATAGCACTGTTGCTATTTCCGACATCCTACCTGTGTGAGGTGGGGGGTTTCTGCAGCAACGGCGACTAAAACAAAATTACGAAGTAGACTGGACATAAACCACACACTTGAGGTGTCATTGTCTCCTATTACCCCGAGATGGGACCTTCTGGTTGAAGAAAATCAAGCTCGGGGCTGTGGTGAGTCGTCATTTTCATGCACTTTGAATTTTCGTTGTATCGTATTTTGAAAGCACTAAACATTACCATAGCGATCAGTGTTGCGGCCAGATTAGACGCTCCCTGTGTTTATTATTATATTTCGAAAACACCACAGTTTTCATGCAGCTCATACCATATTATTTTGTTGTATTAATCCGCCACACCTTAAATGCCGGTCCCTGAAAATATTGTCTGACATAAACCGGTCCGTGGGGCAAAAAAGTTTGGGGACCCCTGCTGTAGAGTATAAGACTCAGCGGCCCAGTCCCATTTGAGGGAATTTGCACAATACCGTCCGTAACTCAGCATTTCAGGTCACTGAGTGTATTAAGGGAAAGCATTTAGATCAATGTCAGTCTGAAGATCATTGCAATGAGAAAAATCTGGTTCCTCATTACTCAAGGACCTCAAGACAAATTCAGCAGAGTCAGAGAGGCATACTACTAGCCTAGAACAGCAAAATCCTGCTTTTTTTTCATGGCGATGATTTCTTAACAGGATGCCCTGTCCAACAATCAGTTACCTCATTAAAAATAAGAAGAAATAAAAATAATAATATAAAACCTTTGACCCCCGTCTCCCCTAATTTGACAATACACCATGGTGGCATAATGGCCAAATTGTTTGCACATCTCTCTTACTGTTCTGAGGTTGGGGGGGGGGGGGGGTTGAATCCTGGCCCATGGCCTTTCTGTGATGTGCTGTGCATGTATTTTCTCCAGGTTCTCGGGCTTGCTCTGACAAAAACATTCTTTTTAGGTAATTTTTAGACTCAAAATTGTCCTGATGTGTGAATGGTCGTTTGTCTATATGTGCCCTACAACGGGTTGGCTAGAAGTCGAGGGTGGACCTCGCCTCCCTCCCATAGTCAACTGGATTAGGCTACAGGAACCCATGAGCCCATTTTCAGATTGTATTTATTTTTTGGTGTGTTAGACCATTGAGTTGCTGAAGTTGCACAAATATGTGCTTATGAGGACACACACTGATGTCAGATTAATGGGAGTCTAATTTCTCCCTTGAAAGAACAAACAGTATTGGTGCCTAGGATCCTTTGCACATGATTTGTCATGGGCAAACTATTGTCTGCAGAAGTGTGTGTACTTTTAGTTTCTTCAAGAAGTGGTGAACAATAAATTCTTTGGCAGGCCCTCTCTGTTAAACAGATTTGTTATGTTGTTTATACAGAGTAGGTACACTTCTCGGATCAAGCATGTGACTGCTTGTGTTGTGGAATCACGGACAGAGGGCCCAGATATTCATGCAGTGTTTGGTAAAACGATTGCTTTGAGTTTGTTCAGCATCGTTTCAGAAGATGTCAAGTAACATATAGATGTAAATCAAAGGCAGAAAAAAATTGGGACAGAAAAACAGAATAACTTTAATTGAACTCAAGATAGTTTAGTAGTGAGCTAACCTTTAATAGAGGGCATTTCAAGGAGTGTCATGAGAGACATGGTTTTGTGGCGATTGGGGAAGATAAATACTAGAGTCATTTGGATGGTGACGGCCTAAAACAGCCACACTGAAAATAAAATGGATGAAATTTACAAGCTGTAAATGTGTTTCCAAAATGTTTTGGCATGATGGACTCCCCCCATTCATTAGGAGTGGAGCATACTGTATGATGCTCTCAGTCACATAGCTTATCTCAAACAAATTAACCAATCAAATCATAATTCACGCTCAAATGATATATAATGTCAGTGAGAAAGTTTGAAGCCCTAAAATGTAAACCATGCTTTTTTTATTCAGAGGACAGAAATCCACGCGCTACATTAGCTTAGCAGTCTGTGAGGTGAGACGGGGCTTCCCACACAAGTGCTCTAATTTCAGCAATGAAAAAAAAAAAAAAACCCAGGAGGTGCAAAGTCTAATCTACTCAGCGGTGTGAAATCCAGGTCCAAAAAGTAAAAATCCCAGCCACAGTTTTTGCATCTATTCAACCGGCAGGTAAACGAGCTAGTTAGCAGTGTGGCGCCAACCGCCAAGGATATTTTTGACAAATATAAGGGCAAAGGGGATGCTCCATTTGAGAAACCAGAAACATTTCAACTAGTAAATGAAATGAAAATAACACGAAAGCATGCAGCGCCACGGTCTTACTGAACTGCTTATACTGTATGCACGTGAGCTCAAAAGTATTATCACAATGAGACTTTTTGAGGATTTTGTTTTAAATACACCACCAAGCAGACAATAATGGAGAGGTGATGAAGGTGCATTACATGAACTTTTGACTTTGAATCAAAAAGGAGACTTAAAGTAGAACATTTATAGGTACATTTACAAGTGTCATAATTGTATTTCGGATGATATTTTGAATACTGCTGACAGTCGGAACAAAATGGACTGTGAGTTGGATGGAGCTTTGCTCTCTGATCACCTTCACTCAAATGGTACATAACATCTTTCATCTTTGCTTTCATCACACTGCAAAATGTTTTTTCCCCTTTTTTTTTGTTCTTATCAGTGTATATCCTCTGTCATAAATGGCACAAATCATACACTCCTTTGACTTGAAGCCAAAGGTCTATATTTCAATTAAATCTAAAAACATTTTTTTCCAATCTGTTTGTGTAGGTGTCCAAATACTTCTGAATCGAACTGTGCATGTGTGATCATGCACAATATTGTGCAAAGAACCTCTTTTCTGCTGGAGATGATAAAATCCTCTTTTTTTATCTTCTGTACATTGACTTTGAGAGACAGTGAAGCCATCAGACTGTCTGACCACTGTCTGTTCCTATGGCGTCAGGTTTATGAAAGCGGTTAAGAAACAATGTTCCACAACAGACAAACTGAAAAAGAACAATATGAACGATGAGCCTTTTTTTCCCCCTTGAAGTCCGGATGGCCAACTATGCAGGCAGTCACCACAAACACTCTAAAAGCTGTTCCTTGTTTGCGGTATGATGGAATACAAAAAAAAACGTATTGTACACTGGATAAAATAATCAAGAACAATTGCCTGTGGCAGAGAATCCTATCGCAATAATGTCATGCAATCATGTAAAAACTTCCATACGCAGAAAGATAACTCAGGCATTATGTACCGTTTGTCTGTCTGCCTTTTGTTTAGTATTTGCCATTTCACTCATTTGATGTTTTGATTCAAAGTCAAAACAAAAATATTCTTACACCTTTCTAAATTCAAATTTCCATCTGTTTCCATCGTGAAGGTGAACAGGTTGATGTGTATGCTTTTGTGCCTGCCACTGACCAATGAGTGAAAAGCGCAATCTCACATGGCGCATGCATTTTGGTATACTGGGATTATAAGCATGTGAAATGAAACCAATTTAGGGACATTACAAGATCCTCCACAGATTCAGATCAGAGAGAGTGAACAAGGTGTGGAATCAAAGAATAGGATTTCACTAATATAGTGCTTTTTTTTTAATCCAAACATGCTATGTATGGGTAATGCTTGTGAGAACAGGCAGCTCGGCCTTGGACACGAATAGTTCACAATATCTCAGAAAAATGGAGCTCCGCTAGGCTGTACCTCATGTTTGAAGACTTCAACTGATAAGAGGATAACTACAGTGAATATAAAACATCTGCACATTGAAATTCCAGTATTTTGTCATGAAATTCAATTATGTCTGAACTGTTTGAAAAAATGTGAAAAAAAATTGTCAATTTCAATTGGAAAAAATACTTTTCAAATACGTTGGCATTAAAATATGCATACCCTTGAACTACTGGTAATAATTTATTGCTACACCTACAGAAGACCTTATGTTAAGTTACAAATTTGTCAGTTTAATACAACTTTATTTGTGTATTATTTTCCCACATTTCCTTGTAAAAGTGCTTGAAGTCTGCCTTTGCATAACCCTCCAGCCATGTCGGGGAGCCTTGTGGAGGTTTCACAACCCAGTCAGCTGTTTTTTGAGACACATCACAAGGAAGCGGTGACATTGGCAACTGAAACGAAGGCTGAACCGACAGCTGAAACTGTCAGCTCGGTAAGAGTTTTTTTCTTCACTAAAAAAAGAAACCTTAAACCCATTTCAACTAATAAGAAGACAAGATGAATGTCATAACACCTTCCATTCTCCACTTCACAAACCTCAACTACACCTTCAGCGCATCCACTTGAAGAGTCTCGAGTGAACCAAAAGCCCATATGAGTCGCCTTTTATGCCACCAACCCAAACCTCTTTGTCGTTCTCAGAAGGCAATGTTGATGAATTACTGTATAAAGTTTTATGACTAAAGCGTTAAGTAAATATGTGAACTGTTGTAATCTTTGTCTCAAATATCCATCCATGCATCCGTTTTCTAATCCGCTTAGCCCCACGGGGATCCTGGACGTGCTGGAGCCTATCCCAGCTGTCTTCGGGCAGTAGGCGGGGAACACCCTGAACCGGTTGCCAGCCAATCGCAGACAACTTAATTTAAATGGGAATTATTTCATTGATTAGTTGATTAATCAGACCAA
>CAAKHF010024976.1:0-10245 GCA_901007745.1 Hippocampus kuda | reverse complement strand
TTAAGGGGGGCGGGGGTGACAGTGGATCGAAATCCTCAAGGGAGACAGGAGTAGGGTGTGACCTTTGCTATGAGAGAATCACGTTGGGGTCACTAGTTATTAGAGAGATGATTTGAACTCCATGGCTCCTTCCATATGTCTGTTTTTTTTTTTTTAATACATTTGAAATCCTTTCAGAAGTCCCTTAAATTAATCATTTACCATTCGCAGATGTTTTAAGGCCTGCACGATTTTATTGCTTCCTTACATAAACAATACCTTGGAAAACCGTGATGGGCATTGTGATTTGAACCTGGGCCTTCAGTGGGCCAGAGGTAGGAAAACCCAGATATCCTCAAGAGGCATATCCTGCTTGTTTTAGATCTCTCCCTACTCCAACACACCTGATTCAATTGATCATGATCGTTTCTGGCTCCAACAGAGCTTGCTGATGAGCTGATCGTTTGAATCAGGTGTGTTAAGTAGAGAGAGATCTAAAACAGGCAGGATATGGCTCTTGAGGAACTGGACTTTCTTGCCCCTGATTATTTAGTGATGTAATATACTTCTTAACAATGCCAACATCTCACAATATTTCCCCCACCCAACACGACCCCCCCCCCCCAAAAAAAAAACAATAGATAACTAGAGATAGGTTCACACTGCAGAGCGCATTACTAAAATGTTCCTAAAAACACCATTTCAAATTCACAGACGATTGTCTGTTTCGTCTCCCTTCCAAGCACTCTCACCCACAGTCATTGATACGAAAGTGTCATGACCCTGTCTTGTTTGCTTGCAGTCTCCAGCTAGAGAGTGGGCGTTCCCTCACAACTGCACCTGTCTCAAATCTGGCCTCATTACCTGTCTGCTTTAAAAGACAGGCCACCCGACAACTGACTGTCGGATGACTAGCCTTGCTCACGAGTCTGCCTCCCGGTGCTTATTTTCTAGATGTTCTGAGACATTTTTTGCCTCATAAATTCTGCCTCGTTTGTTCATGGTACAGTCTCTGTTCTTGACCAAATCCGTTTTCGACCAAAAATTTTAATTTTTTTTATGCCTCAGATCACGACCGAAAATCGGTTCTCGACCAAACTGAGCGCACTTGAATGTGCCACTTGACTCCTCTCGCCTTCCTTACACGAGGAAGTGACGCTCCCTCAGGTAGACGAGGAAGTGACGCCTCCTCGTGTAACGTTCCATTGTGAGCAGACATGTTCAATAAAGATTTTTTTTTTTTTTTTTTTTTTTTTTTAATGGGGTGGTTTCGGTTTTCGAACAAATTGGTTTTCAAACAGCCTTCTGGAACAGATTATAGTCGAAAACCGAGGTATGACTGCATTTTGGTTCTTTTAAATCTGCCTTGTTATATAATCTCGGTTTGTGTTCATCGTGTATTGGATTCTCTTGTCCTTTGAGCTGATAAGCAATTTACGTTCATCTTGTTCCTTGCCTTTTGCAAGTGCTTTTTGTTTGTCCTCGCCTTATCCTGGCTCTTTGTTACCAGCGTCCTGAGTTGTACTATGTCAGTCTTGCGTTTTTGTTAATATCTTTTTGATCAAAACTTCATATCTGTGTCTATGCTTTTGGAATCCTCATTCTGTCTGGACTTCATTCAGACACCTGACAGAAAGAGTCTGATGTGTGGCATTAAAGAAGAGCATTTCACATATTTGAGCATATTACCAAAAGAAAAAAAAAAAACCCAGTTACTCTTAATAGCAATAAAATCAACTATTTGTTGATTGTGAAGTACACTTCACAATAATGTTTTTATCAATATGAACACAAAAAAAAGAAAAAACCTCAGTCACAAATGCAGAAGCTCCTACCATATTGTGTATTTACATTGTCCACTCTCACATAATCCAGATTGAAAACAAGGCACTCCGCAAAGCAGTACTGGGTGAAACAGCCTCATAAATTCTAGTTTTTCTTGAAACGTAGGCCTTGAAAGTGAATTTTTAATCATGGTCTGATATCATCCTCCATCGTAAATCAACCTTCGGCCGTACATAGAGCTGAACTAATCAGAAGCGATAGTAACTGAACCAAATCTGACTGACCCAAAAAATAAGAAATGAACCCACAAAGGACTGGAAGCCGCGCGGCAAAGACATACGCAATGAAATGAAGACAAAAAACTGCTGTAAATAAATTATTTCCACCTCATTCAAGTTGAAAAAGTTGGTGAGTGTTTCTGATAGTGTTTGCACCTACAGAGAAGCCCCCAAGGGAACGCCACTGTTGATTGAAATATTTGACCTCTTTTCAAATTCTTACTTTTTTTTTTGCGTAGTTTCCACAATTAAATGTCCAAAATCATCAAACGAATGTAAATTGCACACAAAGATAACCTCTGTAAGCTACGTTTTTAAATGGTGAATTTATTTATTAAGGGAAGAAAATATATATATATATATATATATATATATATATATATATATATATATATATATATATATATATATATATATATATATATATATATATATATATATATATATATATATATATATAAAAAGCTTCCTGGCTGTTTCTAGCTTCCCCCGAAAGCTAGAAACAGGTTGGGCCGCTTTCGGCGGATGCAACTGAAATCCAACTTGTTCCGTAACTTTCGTCTCTGTGGATTTATTTGGGCCCGCTCTTCTGTGCAGCATCATTTTAATAAAGCAATACTGTGAGGTTTTCGATCATGAACAGCCTTTTTCATGTTATGCCTTGGGATAAGTACCGAGCCCAAGGACTAAACTGGCTCCGGTGCTGAATTAAGGATGAAGGTCCATCCTGTGACAGTGTAGTGCTGTACGACCATATAACAATATGATTCGTAGTATTAAAAACATGAACTGTGCTGTACAACCCTATCATTATTATACTGTTATTTTGATGTGTGGTTTCGGTATTGGCGTAACGGTGGCAACTCCTGCACTGTCTCAGCCCCACCTACGCGGGCTTTGAAATGGTGCTGCCAGCATGTCACTGGTTTGGCGGCAAAGTCGCGGCTTGGTAATAATTCAACTGTTTTATTTCACAAGCAAAACTACCCTTGATCCCTTTATGTTATTTTTGCCCATCAGCGATTTTCACCTTGAAACTCCATGGATGTCATTTTTGCCAGCATGTTCGTTACTCTTGAGATATAATGGGCTGGCTGATTAATTGTTCGGGCCCAAATAACCATAATTAGCTTCGCGCTTCAAAGTACAGTTGTTCCCTGCAATTTGCTGGGGATAGGGACCGACTTGCAAAACACATACACACACACACACACACACACACACGAATAGACTCACTTCTATTCGGGCGTCTTTCTGCAGCTCTTCATCTTATTGAATTGACTGTTATATTTACCTAACTAACATTGTATAGGGACCAGAGTGTGTTAAATGTTGCCCACTCGGCATCCATTGCAGTTTGGTCATCCTGGAAGGGGGAAGGGGGGGAGAACTCCCCCCCCCCATCTGTTGCCCTTTCTCAAGGTTGTGTTTGACTTTTTCCTTGCCTTCCTGTGGGGTTAAGGTCAGAGGATGTTGTTAATGTTTGTCAACTGTGGACGTGAGGCCCGTTGAGACTTTTTTTGTGATTAAAGGCTATAGAAATAAATTTGACTTACAATCAAAATACAGTAACGGCACAGTGTAGTGTTAGCGCACAGTGGTTATCTGAGCATTAATAGATGTGTTAAAAGAGAAAAGAAACTTCACTTTTGTTCAGATACTTTTTCAGGTTTTGTCAACTTATGGCTGTATTTGGCTCATTGAGCTGGTAGGGCGCCTCTCGATCCTGTGACTGTAACAGCAACGGTGAAAGACAGTTGGAGACGAGACGTGACGAAGACGAGAAATGACGTCATATTGTTTATTCAACTGTGGGTTTATTCATACCATTTCAGCTGCAAACAATTTGCTATGGCACTTTGGTAGCGGAATAAAATGTTCGATGGCTGACTTTCAGCGCACCTGCTGCACACTCACACTCTACTCACTTGCATTCTCTCCCGCCACTCGTGCACGTCACACCAGATGTAAATCGCATACTACCCAATATTCTGGGAACACTTTGTGTCACTGCCCTTATTCTTCGCCGCTGATATGAATAGCAGCGATCGGGGTAAGCCTCAAGATGCATTAGATGCATCTGCTAGGTTCTAAATATCCATAATATTCAATGTTACAGCCGCAACATGGCAGCGTTCAATGATTTTCTAGAATAATAATACATTTTATTTATAAGCGCCTTTCAAATCACTCAAGGACATATAGAACATATGGACAAGGGATCATACAGAAATTAATGAAAAAAGAAGCACTCATAAAACAATGTTTAAATACCAATTTTTGTGAGAAATGACAAGAGCATATTTCTCAGATAAATACATCGCAGATTTGTTGTAGATTTTTTTTCCCCAACTCATAATTTGTTCCCCTCACAGCGTCTGCTGTGATGCGGACTTTGTATTGGTCTGTCGTGGTGAAGAGGGAGCTGAGCCAAAAGGCGAAGCTCTCAATTTACCGGTCGATCTCTGTTCTAACCCTCACCTATGGTCACAAGCTATGGGTCCTGATCGAAAGAACGAGATCCCGGATACAAGCGGCTGAAATGGGTTTTCTCTACAGGGTGTCCGGGCTCTCCCTTAGAGACAAGGTGAGAAGCTTGGTCATCCAGGAGGGGCTCAAAGTTGAGCCGCTCCTCCTCCCAAAGTGGCTGGGGAGAGGGACATCTCGGCTGTTGCCCCTATGACCCGACTCCGGATAAGCAGTAGAAGATAGATGGGTGGATGCATGGGAAATTCTATCATAATACACCTTGTAGAAGTTGCACCTTTTTAGTCACGAGTCAAAAAGGAGGAAAAAAGCAAATATTTGGTTTGAATTCCAAATTGTAAAACCATAGAGGGCTTTCAAATTAATAGATGGGTAGCATGGGGGAGCCTTTTTCTTTTCCATCAGGTAGTTGGTCTTCTGCTACACAAAAAAAATGCATGGTAGGTTAATTCCATCCATCCATTTTCTGATCCGCTTTTATCCTCACAAGGGTCACGGAGCGTGCTGGAGCCTATCCCATCTGTCTTTGGGTTAATTGATTTGAAATTGTTCCTAGGTGTCCATGAGTGTGTGTTTGTATACACTATACCAGGGGTCACCAACGTGGTGCCCGCGGGCACCAGGTAGCCCGTGAGGACCACTCCAATAGCCCGCCAGTGCTAGGATTGTGATTTGCTAGTAGAAATGATGATTTAAACATGCAAACACTGGCAGTATTGTGAGACATCTTTAAGATGATCAGAGCCTGAAAATGTAAATAAATCATTAAGTATGAAAAATAAGACATTCTAATATTATTAAATGTAATTTGTACAGATGTTATTTCAGACGTATCAATTTGGTAGCCCTTCACACAATCAGTACACATGAAGTAGCTCTCACTCTCAAAAAGGTTGGTGACCCCTGCACTATACAATATGTGCCTTGTGACATCTTTACAGAGTACACTATAATGAAAAAAGAGTGGGAAAAAAATCTGGTCTATAAAGTGGTGATGAGATCTCTGGGTTTGCCAAGAATGTTTTGTTCCTGCGCCAGTTAAGCAGTTCTTTTCAGGGAGGTCTTGAAAATTAGTCATGTGCATTAATGATTATCTATATAAACCATGATTAATTTTACACGCCAATGCGCAGGTGTCCTTTGATTTACGAAAGACTATAGAGTACTAGGACGAGATGAAAGCATGTTAACATTAAGCAACTTCAGGCAGACACCCATTAAGTTTTCCCATTTTGAGAGTTTTTCTCGGAAGGCTACAACGGTGGGCTACCAGATGCTAAACCACCTGGCAATGGCCACAGCAGGACTCATAAACATGTTGGGCATATGAATTTCACTCAAGGTTGCTGAAGCTTTGAAGCTTTGACAAGGAGGCTGAAATATCAACAAGAAATGCAGTCAAACTGAAGCACAGATTTCTACCAAGGCCATGAACTCATTCTTCAAAACTACTGAAACGACTAACTGACTTATCTGTAATATTTTGTGAGAATGAAATCTCCTGGTGTGTTCCGCTATCTTCCCTTTTTGAACGACAAGATGTAATGAGATTTAGCTTGGGTCACATTGCAAACTGTCTGCTCGTTTTGCATAATCCTGTAGACAGACAAAAAAAAGACAGGGAAATCACAGAGACTACTTGCCAGAGGTAACAATTACAGATTTAAGGTATCAGACAAAACTTTAGGAAAGGCATCCCACTTCAAAACTCAGCATGGGAACCTCAAAGACAACTTTTGAAGGGAGAAATGAACAAACTAGAGCAATCAAATCAATGTTTTCCATTCGTATACCGATCCACCAACATTCTCTTCAGAATGGAAAACACATGGCAAACGTTTTGAAAGAGACGTGAACACACTTGGGAAATCCGTAATTCCATTATCTGAACAGTTTACCCAAACATATTCATCACATTCATTAAGTTACAGTGTTATTTGTATTTTTCCATGCATACCATCCATCCATCTATTCATCCATGCATCCATCCATCTATCCAACTATCCATCTTCTACCTGGTTTATCCTATTGTGGGCTTCAGAGAGCAAACACCCTATCTCACTTTGGGTGAAACCATACAGTTGAGTTTTTTCATCTGCGGTAACCAAGTACTGGGTTATTGAATGTTTTACCTATGGGTTAAACTTCATGTGACTGATAATTGGTACTTCATTCACACTGAAACTGTTACTAGTTGTTTTAAATTGATACTGTTCATTATTTTGTCTGGTACTGATTTGAACTTCTTGTTCTTGACTTAATGGTGAGGGTACAAATATTTTGCATGACATTTCTAATGATGATTCTATTGTTAATATATTTTTTGAGTGATCACTTTTTTTAAAATTTTTTTTTACACATTTTCTTAAAGGGTTGGAGTTGAACAGTTTTTTAAGTATTGGCAATGTAATACAATTATTATTCTGAGAGATTGAACTGTAATGTATTGGAATTCATTTTGCTCATGGGCTGTGATCAAGCTTTTGGATAAATTGCTGAACAAAAAATATGTACAATAGTCCAAACAACAAGGATTTGCAGTTAATCGACCAACCCATCATGCCGAGTCAAATTAACTACGGTTAGGATGGTGCGATAATGACCTCATGGCTGGGTTAAAAATAAATCCATTTGGGTTATTTTTGACACTTGTTTTTAGTGTGCAGCCATGATCGCAGAGGCCTTTTGTCTAATCACAAAAGAACCAAACTGAGGACTGATGAAACCCACATTCCCCAACTCAACGGTTCCTTTTTTTATGCAACTTCAGTTTCAGTTTGCTGTATCAGCAAATCTAAGACAAGGATGTTGCATTTCCTGCCATTTGTTTCGTACCAAAGCCACCTTGGCCAACAATCAGTCATTAAGTTTGACATTAATAGTACACTGTACAGTAGATGATATTTAGGTAGTGGATTGGAGAGAGGGCACTGAGAAAATATATCAGCAGTCATGAACAGTTATGGCATACAGGAATGATAATCACATTTTGAGAGGACCAATTCCTAATTTACACTCACTTCCTAGTTTTGTTTCAGAGATGCGTGACATTTAAATTCATCTTGAAGCGTATACCAAGCTATAGTACATCGACCATTAAAAAAGCCGCATAATTGTTTATCTGCGTGGACGCATTGGCTGGCCTTTTCAGATTTCAGTCGTACACTGCATTAGTGAAGCCCAAACTGGCAATTACTTGACGATGTCTTTTGGGCAACTTGCTTTCCTCCTAAATGCCATGTCACAGTACTAAACAGACACGCCATCACTCGGCAACAGGATTTTCAAAAGCACTATGAAAAAAAAAATCTGCTTGATAGATTTGATTTTCCCCTGATTTCGCATCAACAGGGGCATATATTTTCAAAGGTGGCATTAACTGTAAATTTTAAATGTTTCTTGAAAAAAAAATTGTTTTTCTTTTATATTTTGCAAGCTAAAAGACTGTGGACCAGCAAACTCTCCATCTACTTCAGAAAAATGAGTTCAATGCCATTCAATCCCTAAAGTTACATAAAATTGTCGTGACATTTTTGCAATAATAAAAAAGTCATCATCCCAAAACATATTTAAAAAATTAAAATATGCAAGATTTCAGTTTTAATGTTTTTTCCCCCCACTCAGAAAAAGGATTTAGATGAGTAGATTTAGTAACACACTAAAGAGTTCCCAATTTTGATGATATTCCAAAGATTATCTTTGATGAAACACTATTTTTCAGAGTAAAATCAGATACGAATGTTCCCTGACAATTAGAAACATTTCCATCATTATGAACAACCTAAATACACTTAACAGGCACTTAGCCTCCATTTGAAGGACAAAAACATCTTTGTTTCGTGAATAACGACTGCAATGAACAGACTTGAGGGCTGTGGTAAACATTACACTGCAACTGCGGTGGGGAAAACAACTTTGTGTGTGTGTGTGTGTGTGTGTGTGTGTGTGTGTGTGTGTGTGTGTGTGTGTGCGTGCGTGCGTGCGTGCGTGCGTGTGTGTAGCTTCGAATGGTGAACTGAGGCAATAGCCACATAGGGACATTTGGGATGAACCTACAATTATTTTATAGCTCATAAGATTCCTGAGTCACTGTTTACCGTGCAAGGGCACGGCAAGGCCACAAATTACAACCACTTGCTTTGGGACAATCTCTTGACAGTCACGCAAAAGGAGCAAGCTTTTTTTCTTGAAGCAAGATATGTCGTTTAAATATAGGGAAACCGCTCATGTGGAGCTGCATACGTTACGTCCAAAAAAAAAAAAGATGAGTGGTTAATACAAAGCAGGCTGCAATGACCGACTGGCGTTTAATTTAATCACAAGCCAACAGATTCTTAATGATGGGTCGAAGAGTCCTACGTCATGAGCCACGATTTTTTTTGTGTCATTTTTACATATGACATGTCCATAAAAATGTGTGCGTGAAGATATGTTTGCGTTGAAGTGTTTGTGCGTGTCGTTTTTGAGATGTGTAGAGAATTGGGAAAGACCTGTGACCAAATAGGCCATCTTCAGCCACGACTTCTCCAAAATCTCAACTGTCAGACAAAGGGGGACAATAGCCGGACAGAAAACCACAACAACGAAAGCTCCGTGAGAAGTTGAGAAAGATGTGACATTTATGTGGCAACCGGAAAGGCACGGTAACTGCAGCCGTGACCAATTGGGCTTGTAGCTGATGTTTTACAAAGCCATCTTCCTAAAACATCAACAATGCAACATTCTATAGCAAAAATAAAAAAAAAATAAAAATAAAATCGCATTACATGGTTAACCTTGTAAATGATAAATTCATTTAATTCATTAGGAATGGCACAAAATAATATTTGGCACACCGTGGAGAGGTTCTGGGTTCGAATGTCAGCACGGGCCTTCCTGTGTAGGAGTTTCGACGTTTTCCCCATGTGTGGGTTTCTTGAGATAATTTGGCTTCCTCCCACATTCCAAAAATTAGACTTTCCACAGATCTGATAGTCTGCATGGGATCGGCAGATATTTTTATCAAAATTTTTTTCAATGCAAAATCAGTGATCGGTTGTAAAGACATAATTTGCTGTTTGTTTCATGACGTCACTGATTGGATCCACAAAATTGTAGCAAACTCTCTGCTCGAGGGAGGATCTGTGCTGCCAATGTTAATAATCCCACATTTCTCATCATACACATTCCAATTTTTTTTTGTTGAATTAAATATTTTGACAATATATTTTTTTAATGCCCAAAACACCCCAATATGTTAAACAATCTAATTCAAGTTTGACTGAAAAGTATCGGTGTGAAAGAACTTGAGACACTTGAAATAGAGACACACCCTTGCATCCAATATTGTACCAGTGATCTTACAAAAGTTCCCACAGACACTCCAAACTCAGTCTTTCCCTGAAGACCGGAAACTGCGTTTATGGCACCTGCAAAAATGGGGAAAGCAAATCTCGAGAATTTAAGTTTCTGTAAGTGTACGACTCCTTATATCAATTTCAACCATTGAGAAATTAGAAAGCAAAACACCGCACTGCCAGTCAAACTGCAACACGCTTGTCCCCTTCACTCCCTTGACGAGCCTATGACGAGCCTATGCTGCGTCGATGCATCCCACCGGCAGTCAGAAATCACCAAAGGTCACTTCAACAAACTTCTTCAGTTCCTTAATTCAACCGGGAAATCAATTTTCATTAGCGGCCCACTCTCTCCACACCGTGGCATGGGCATTTTCAGC
>CAAKHF010024975.1:47369-69412 GCA_901007745.1 Hippocampus kuda | reverse complement strand
CCACCCTCCCCCCCTTTAGTCTGTCAACCTCTTGTCACTTCCCTCCATTCTCCCGATGGCGCTCACCTTTGACCGCACCTCTTGGCTCTTCTTTCTGCAGACCTCTCTTTCTCCACCCGATGCGAGCATTTGCCCGTTTCATTCCTGGACCGCTTCTTTTTTCTTGTGCGCTTTTTCTAAACTCCCACGCATCCTTACAGTTTCCTCCCGCTGACATCGAACGGTCAATATTAAACTCATGCTTGTATTCGTTTGTTGACTTACGGTACGCATTCCTCCTGATCTTTTTCCATCACTCATCTCCATCCGTGTGCGCACGCCATTTTTTCTTCACCAATCATACCAACCAACGCAACGTACGGTTTAAAAGTACTCAATTATTTGTGAGCACAAAATGACGCATTTTTGAGGATTTTCAGCGTACAAATGCTGCAGTGACTTGATGATCATTCATGTGATGTCTTTATCAATCAGCCAGAGAGCACAAAGTGAAAGAAATGGAATTGTCTTCATTCGCTGAAGTGTTTTGAAGACAACTTGTGTTCTTCTTTTAATCATAAATGGCTCTTTTGTATCTCCGAATGTCGAGAAAAGTTCGTCAACAAATGTAGTCGTAGCGATGGCACCTCTTTTTCTGCCAGCCTCCCTTCTCCCGCTGCCCACCTTCACCTTTTTGATGATACTAAATATTTTTGTGTTGTTGCACGCCGCACCATAAGCATCCTATCAGCGACTTTATGAACGGACTCTCAGAATGAGGCAAAAGTTTCCAACAAGGTGAGGTTGAACTTTGAATGAGAAGACATTCAACTCTGGCAGCGGCCGTCCATTTATCATCACGCGGGCGGTCATGGTTTGCGACTTTGCACTCGCTGGCGCCGTGCTGCCTTTTAGCCAGAACTTTTGCAATTTTTGCTTTTTGTTTCACGTGATTTCAAGCACCCGCGTTCTACTCGATGTAACCTCTCTCACCACGTTGGAATGGGCTCATTTGGGCTCTCCCTCGCCCAGGTTTCTCATTCTTTCATTTTTGCCTTCCGCTCCCCTCGCCCTCCCTCTCTCCACTTTTGCCCTCATCCATCATTTTGCCAGAACAACGCTCCCTTTTTCTTTCCCTCTTCCGTCCCATCCGCTTGCCGTCTCATCTCCTGCCTCCCCACAAAACGGAAGCCGTAAAACCTGCGCTCCTGCCTCCCTTTCCCGGCTTACCTCATCCATCTCTCTTACGCTAATCTTCCGTGTCTTCAGCCTCCTCCCCCTCCTCCTCATCAATGCACCACCTTGCCAGTCACCCCAACTCTGCATCCTTCCATCTTTCTCAAAGCGTCACATCGCCTCGGCCATCGTCCACTCTGCGAACTTCAATGTCGCCTTTGTTTACCCTTCACTGTCATGCTAACTCCACCCCAAAAAAATTCTCTCCCTGCACCTATTACCCCTAATTTTTTTTTTGTGTGTGTTTTTTTTTTGGGGGGGGGAGGCGTGAAGGGCTTTGAAGCAATGGTTTTTGAGGTATTGACATTCCACAGATACCAGTCCAGTTTATCTGTCAGGGCCGCAGCGCAATAGCTGTGTAATCGGATAAGATACGTGTATTGGATTTCTGTCATCCCCGATTCAGCTTACACTATTTTATCATGTGACATCATCGCTCATGTCGCCTTCACGTAGCTTAATAGCTACTCCCATCCTTGCCTCCCTCCTTCCCACTTTGACCTTATAAAACCAGTTTCAATTGTCAGCTTTTGTAGAATTGCGACACCATGATCTGTTTATATTCTTGACAAAACAGAATCCAACACTCATTGTAGAATGACTGTTAAAAAGGCCTTTTTTTTTTTTTGGGCGATTCATCACCCACTCACAATTGTGAACGTATACGTGCACATTTGTCTGCCTATCTGTGGCACGAACTGAGTTCCAGGGGCTTCTTACAACTGTATGTTAGTGAGGCGTTCAACCAGAACCTGATTTTAAAATGTCCTGAACTCTTCAGGTGCAGGTGGCTGGTCTCCACTCGATAGCGATCACTACCAGTGGCTGCAGGTGGACCTGGGCTCCCGAAAACAACTGAGCGCCATTGCCACGCAGGGTCGCTACAGCAGCTCCGATTGGACAACGCGCTACCGTCTGCTCTATAGTGACACGGGAAGGAACTGGAAACCTTATCACCAGGATGGCAACATTTGGGTGAGTACTGCATCGTTCGTGTTTGTGTCATTGTGATCCAACGCGTGCGTGTCTTCTCCTGTACTGGCAACGAGTGTGGCGCAGACTGTCGGCTGCACGGCCCTGCATCGTTCACTGTGCTGAGATCAGTCCAGCGGAGCACTTTTATTTTTTTCTTCACAGGATATTGACCATTTTTCCATTATATTGTGTCCATTACTCCAAATCAACCATTTATGTTTTTTGGTTTTTTTTGTAAATAATTCCACATCCACTTTCCACTTGAGCTGTCTGACGAGGAGGTATCATTAGCTAATGGCTTATTCCGGTTATCGCCAACATTTTTTTGTGCCGCAGAGAGGTACTGTATATCCAAACTTCGCAAACTGGCTACCGTTCAGTGCTGGGGTGGGGGCAACAGAGCTTTATAGGTCGACAACAGCACGGCTAAATCTACAAAGTCAAATAGGTTATTCAGAGGTGTCAGTTTAATGCTGGTGTTGAGCCCGGACAGAATCGAATTGAGCACAGTCACAGCGGAACTCAATCGCTATGGGGATTGTTGGCGTGATAGGATGTTGGAGGACATTGTTTTCATGCCTCAGATATGGCGTCAGGAGACTGGGAACGGCAAAATATAGCACCGCATATAAGATCAAGCAACGCCAAGCCACACGAGAGCACAGTGTAAATGTGAAAAGTAAGCGCGCTCTAAAATTGCACAAACATGGACAAATGACCACAAAAAAATCAAATAAAATGGCTCGGCTGCAAACATTTGTCCTCCTTTTATGAGTATCCGAGGCCAATAATTATGTTTAGTTGGTTACAAAATATCAGCAATGTTTGTTTGGTTGTTTGTTTTATGTCGGTACGAAGCTCAGCTTGTGGCCCTTCAGGTCTATTCGGGATGGAATATGTGCACTTTTTATGGCTCAAAGTAAATGAAGCTGTTGTTTACGGGTTCTGCATCATAACTATTAGCCATGATTATATATTTCAAAGTGTTGGCGTTTTGCTATTAACCTTGATCCATTGCCTGCGCGATTGCTGCAAATGCTCCAAAACACATTCATCTCCCCGTTGTTTGGGGAAGCTACCGCTTGCTCTTTATGTACGACACAACACATAATGTATGTACACGTTGCCTTTCCCATTCATTGCCTCGTAGATGTCAAAACAGATCAAATGCATACAAGGACATTCAGTTAGGCCCAAGTGCGAAAAAAGGGGATTGCGTGTGTGGGTGTGTGTATGAATGACAGTCGCCACTATTTATCCATGCCTCTTTACCCATTCGTCCATTTTCTGCAACTCCCATCCTTCACTGGGATCAAAGGTGACCCTGATCCTCTCCGAGCGGACTTTACTGTGAGAGGCGGCCCCTAGGGTGAACGAAACAGACAAATAAAGTCGCCACAAGAGTTTGTGACATTGTGAAAAGGAAATCACTGCCTACCTTTGAGGAGACCTGACATGGAGGCACGGCACGCACTCTTGCAGCGTGATGCGTGAACATGACTATCGTAGCTCACCCGTAGCGTTTGAAAATGCTTCTCCTGGCGCTCAAGATTCCCACTCTTTGCCAGTGTCAACGGTGAATTGTTCATGAAACAAACTTGCAATGAGAATTAAAAAAAAAAATAAAAAGGTATATGGCAGCCAGTCGCAGGACACATAGCGTCAACCCACCATTGGCACTCACATTCAGACGTATTGACAATTTAAAGTCTTCATTTGATCTATCGTGCATGTTTTTGGCATGCGGGAGGAGAAATTCCAGGCAAACTACTAAGAGCTGTCAAGCCGTTGCGCTACCCACTTGTCCGTCATGCCTCCCATGACGATTTTTTGAGGCTATAATTGGGGGCAACTGCTGCTGAACTTCTCATGCATTGTTTGCATTAAAATGAAGGGGAAAGAATGAGCATACTCACCCCGGCTCTTGCGGCTCCATCACCGCCAATCCGACGTGGGCCGGATAAGGAAGCGTGACTCCTCAGGAATGAATGCCCTTTCCTACAATAGACAATGTCATTGTGTTGGCTTAGCGCTTCCCCGAGGAAGATCGCTGATAAACAGTTCATAATTGCTTTTGTGAAAGCTGCGGAGTCATAACGACATTGACGAATGAGTATGGTAATTGAAACACCATTTGCACCATTGAGTAGGTTGTCAAGGCTTTATAGGCGGAATGTATGTTGAGCAACAATTCATCTACGTATCGTCTTCACCGGCTGTGATTTGTGCACGTGCGGGTTTTTTTTCTTCTCACTGACGTCATGTTGCCAGTCAGGTGGGGAACAGGAACACCGAGGTGACGTTAACCTGAATGCAATCGACAGTAAACATGAAACAAAAAGTGCACTCTTGGAATATATGTCTCCATTTCCTTTTTGTTGACTCTGCTGTCCGTAACACATTTTGTTTTGTTTTTTTACACCATTCAATTGGAGTGCGGTGCTTGTCAACTGCTGTCCCCCCGGTGCCCGCGTCTTCCTGTGGATGCAAAGTCGTGCCCCACTTTTAAGGAGGTTAATAATAATGAAGCATTTTTCTGCTTGTTTGTTTGTTGAAAAATAGCCTAGTTATGGTTTCAAATGATGTTTCAAAAGAATACGACCATACCGCCAAAGGCATATCGTTGCCTACTGGCGACACCGTTTGTAAAGTCAACTAGTGACGAGAGGACAAGCGAGCAACATTTCCTGTCGCTAAAATGTAGACATTTGGTCGTCCTCCGTATTGTACTCGTAAACGTCAGACTAGAAATCCGGATCATTTTGTTTCCGTCAGCCACTTTTGGGTCCGCCAGATAAGAATCGCTTACAAAATGCCCGCTAAACATCTTGAACATTGAATTTGCCTTGATTGCGAAAGGATGCAAATCCTTTGGCCATGTAAAATGCATCGACATCATTCCATTCAAATAACATGAATTTGGTCCGGCTAATTCCAGCATGCCCTTCCTCTTGTGCGCTGTTGTTCGGTACGGGTGAGAAGCTTGAAGTTGTAAGTCAACCTGCCCACCCGACAGTAATGTATGTATCTAATAAACCGGCCCAGCCGCAGCCACAACTCTTAAGCCCATCGTGCATCAAACGGGAACACATTAATAATGCTTTGTCAGCATTCCAATGAAAAATAGTCCTGCATGCATTTTGCCGCTTCGTTTAACTCAGAACGATTGTCTGCCGTGATTTGTTTTGTTTCCTTCCCCTTGCTACAAATCGGCACCGACATGATTTGCTGTCCATCAAATGTGTTTTTGAAGTGAATTAAATCTTGCCCACGTGAATGGCATTTGCTTGGACAAGTCAAGGTAGCACTTACTGTAAATGCATTTTCCTCAAATGGAAAAAAAAATCCAAAGGCAATGTTTTGTTTTGTTTTTTTTGTTTTTTTTCTCCCGTTTCCGGTCAGGGTGGGTTGAAGGGAAAACATTTTGAGAGGAGCAGAGGCGGCAGGCCCAAATAATATTTCAAGCATCTGCTCGAGGAAACACATTAGTGTCCTTGTTATCTTGTCAGGTGGCCTCTGATCCATTTGGCCCACGCTCCAAGAAAACAGGGCAGAAAGCAAGTGAATAATAGTTAGCATGAAAGCTCTCAGCATCCTCCAAACAAGCCTCAGTGCAACTAATGTGTGTGTCATTGCTTGATGCAGACTTTAATTTCCACATCTCCACAGGTGGTCTGTCGAGCATGTCCCTGAATCTTTAAGTGTTCGCCTTTATGGAACAACCTCAGCGGCGAAGCAAACAAGCGATTCTTCTTTGTCTTTTCTGACCATTTCGAAGCCTCGTTATGTTGGTCTTTTTTTTTTTTTGCTTTGGGAGTGCAGGCCTTGTCTTACACTCTCCTTTTGGAAACGCATTCATGCTCAACTACCTCTCCGTATGTTTTTCTGTTCTCATCGCGTTCCTCATTCCTCTTTCTTTGTACGCTTTGCTTTTCACGGGAATTGACTTTTGCATCCCGTCTGCTTGATTTTTATCGGCCACTGTCTGTGTTGTAAACCGATTTCAATGAGACAAAGGCCCGGTATATCCAAGTGTCACGTCCTACCTATGCAGCCTCACGTGAGTCTGTGGTGAAGAAAATGGATCATTTGACTTTATACCAGCAGTTTCTAATGAGCTTTCAGGTGTCTTTTTTTTTCCAATTTCCAATGTCGTTCCCATTTCAGTTGGACTTCCTTTGGTAGTTTTCGTTCACTTTATTAACCTTGGCTCGCAGGCACGAGCGCTGATATGCAGCTGTCCTCAGAGCTTGTCTGTGTATAAACGTGACTAAGTCATGTCTGTTCTCTCAAGGACACCCTGCTCGACTCTGCTTTGTCAGGTAAATGAATAGCGAAGTCTTGAATAGTGCTCGTCTCAGTGGTGGATGACTAATTAAGTTAGAAGAGCTGCAGAGTGTTTACTGATAAATCACACACACACACACACACACACACACACACACACACACACACACACACACACACACACACACAGGATTATTTATTTATTTTTGGGCTGCATTTGACTTTATTCTGTTGCTTTTCCTGTCTTTTTATCTTTTCATCGAGCGTGCCAGTTTTTTTTAAACAGCGCATTGTGTTCTGCATCCTGATTGGCTAAGGGACTACAGACGAATGTCAACAGTCTCCGCGCTTCATCGGTGTACAAAACCCACAATGTCAATGAAACATTCTGTATAGTATTTCGAAAAACCATCAGTTGTCTGTAAGAATATATCTTTATGCTTGAAGGTTGAAGCTTTGGTTTCATTCAATACAGTGTTGTATAGGTCACAATTGCAAAAACTAAAGATGACTTCACAAATTTCACTTCTCACAGGTTGGAACTCAACCCCTGCGATAAACAAGGGCTTGCAGTACTGGTGAAAACTTGTAATAGCTACTAATCCTATCTCTTGGTTTCAACGATCAGTAACAAGTCTTCACAATGCGCTCGTACAGGATTGATTCAACCATAGGTGTTCAATAAGAGTTGGATTAAGTGACTCATGAAAGTTCAAGCGGTCCAGTCGAGCGTAACGTAGCTCTGACCCCGAATGGTGGCGCTCCATTAAATTTAGGATGACCACACTTTGGCCCCAGTTTCATAACCGACAAAACCGTCCGTAGAGATAAACAGAAACTACCATTTCTTCTAAGGCCCATCTTTGTCCCATGCACATGTCGATAAAAACAAAAGACCAGACCAGGTCACACTGATTTCCCCTGGCACCGTTAGGGAAGCTTGCACACAATGGCCGAGCGGCCCGCGCGGTCCGAAGCGGTTGAATGTTCCAGCAACAGCAATTAAATGCCAGAAAAAGGCTTTCAATCTATTTTTATTTTTCTGCGACTGGAGAGTCACTCTAATGTTAAACAAAAACAGAACAAATGGGCACCGAGATACATCCGGCACAATAAATAAAAGCTGACGCTCAAGTGCGGCCTCGGTGTCAACATTAGCGAGTTTAGACAGACAATATCACACTTTTCGTCCTGCGATTTGTTGACCATCAGTTTTTATTTGCTCTTTCACCTGACGCCACTTTGAAGGCAAACATTCCCGTCTGTTTGCTGTTACTTAACTGCTATAAATGTAACACTTGAGTTGTCACTTGTTAGAACTCCGTTTTTGACATCTCCAGATTTTAACATCTTGCAAACTCAGAGACAAAAAAAAAACCCCGAGTGGACTGTTCGAGTCAAACCCAAAACAGAGATCGTGACAGGTCCCTTTTTGTCGCCATCTCGATAATGCGTGACAGAAGAGTACCTCGGCAGGACTGCAGGCCACTCACGCTCTAACAGGAGTTGTTAGCGAGTCTGTTTCCCTGTTTTGGAGTGCCTCCCAGGGAGAATTTAAACCCTTTGCCTCAACATAGAGCATCAAACATCCCGAGTGCCTCCCCAAAGAGCCGTATGCAGCGCCGTGAATGTGAAGCGGGGCACTAATATACAATTTGCCTCTATTTGTATGCGCAGTTAACCTTTCCTGGGTAAATAGAAATGTTAAAAATGATCGAGAAGGAAAAGCACCAGGGAAACAAACAGAAACTCCTCATCACTGTTTCGGGGGACGGTGCGTGCACCGTCGCTCTGAGCTTAGTTTAAACTTCGCCGGTTATCTTTTGGGGAGCAGAGAGTACTGGACACGGATCGGTGTGGAGTCATTTGAAAGCTCTTTCTCTCCCTCCTTTTTCTGCCATGCATCTTATCTTGGGCGGAGGGGGAGCACTCAGCTTTCTTTTGTCTTTTCACCTATTGAATTTTTCACAACTGCTTCAACCAAAAAAGCTGAATGTGCATGTATGAGAAATGCAGAAGGATGAAAGGTTGTGGTGTTTCTTGAGGCATTTTGGAATTATTTCAATCAAAGAGTTGTTGTTGTTTTTGCCATATGAGATCAATGCCATCTTACTACCGTAACCCTGTCCAGGCCATTGTCTTTCGCTCCCTCTACCTTCTCACTTCCACAAAAGAGGCTCTCGATTTGCCACGCAGCTGTCCAGAGGGAGCTACAAATTTATCTTGAATGGTCACAGTTCGGCATTTTGCGCACACCCTATGCTGATATTGTTTCCAAAAACACCAAGGAAAATGTTCTGCGTATCCCCTTTTCTGCTCTTCCAAAGGTCTCCGAATGCTGCTTTTTAGCAGAGACCAGAATACCGCAGTTGTCAGGCCAGATCATGAAAAAACCGTTTTGTGTTGAGGTTTTCAATGAAGCGGTGTGCCGTATTAATCATTGTTTTAAAGGTTGACCTGCCCAGACCACTCAGGTCTAATATTCTCAGGGACTGCCAACCACATCAGCCACGGGCACCCAATTAGTCTAAAGGGAGCCATTTTAAGTCAGGGAAAAGAACAGCCAGTTTCTTATGTGTACTTTCAGTTCAACAAGGCACAATTTCCACTTCAAATCCCCCGCAGTCAGACTGGCTCAGGGCATAATAATAAGACTCATATAGAGTCATAATCACGTATGTTGTGTGAGCGTGTGCCTCCTCGGGGCAGGATGTGGTGAGCGGAACAAATACTTTTTTTTTTTGCTCTTAGCTCCCCAAAGCCTCTCGTTTGACCGTAGGCGTGCGGCTCTGATGTCTTTAATTTCATCACGTGTGTGTCTGCGTTTCTGTGCGCAGGCCTTCTCTGGAAATTCAAACTCGGAGAGTGCAGTTCGGCACGAGCTGCGGCACGGAATCGTGGCTCGCTTCCTGAGGCTCGTCCCCCTGGAGTGGAGCAAAGAGGGCAGGATTGGTCTTCGCATCGAAGTCTACGGCTGTTTGTACTGTAAGCGGTCATTGTGCACGCAAGCCTACACCCATTTTTAAAATCTAGATTTACTCATTTCGCATGTCCGTTGAAGCGAGAATCACTTCAGGATGATAAATCATTGCCCTAACAAGCAGCCTTTACCCCAGGGGTTCCTCGAGAGCCATATCATGCCTGTTTTACATCTCTCCCTACTCCAACTCGCCTGATGATGATTGTTTCAGGCTTCTATGGAGCAAGCTGATGAGCTGATCGTTTGAATCGTTGCCTCCGCGCCCCCACTCCAGATAAGCGGTAGAAAACGCTACGGTATCGAGAGTGACCAGAGTTGGAGAGAGAAATGCGCCTTTGGGGCAGGGATGTTGACTCTCTTCTGAGAAGGGCAGCAAGTGTATGTCCAACGGCTTGCTAGATTTGTCAGCACAAGTCACCACAGCGGCCCCAGAAAAGTCAATACATCTGTTGCAAAGTTGCCCACAGTGTTCCTGCTGCTGCTGTATTCCTCCTACTCCAAAACAAATTGAGAATCATTTTGAATCGAATGCACTTATTTACTGCATTGGCCAGAAGCGTCGTGATCATTTTGCCGTACTTTCAATAAAGACGGACTTCAAAGAAAAACAACGCTTCGCAAACGGAAAGCTACCAGTCGTCTCAGTCAGATAATCGTATAGGGGGACTCGTAAAGCCTCAACAAAATCTATTGCTCATTCTTAAGGCGGGAACGATCAATAATGAGCACAGCAGTGGGACTGCCTGTCAAACACCAGCAATTTGGGGAGTAAAAAGTTGAAAAAGCATAGCCGAAAAACAAGTCAATACCAGAACAGTTGCATGCATACGACCATCCGAAGTCCGCTGAGACGGACTCCACGTCCCTGAACAAGAGAAACGGCACCGTAAAAGGACGGATGGATAAACTGCAAAGAGACTTCTCCCATCTCCTGTTCGAAGCATAGTTTGAAGCGGTCAAACAAACAAACAAACAAACAAACAAACAAACAAACAGACAGACAGACACTAACAACTGTTGCTTGCATGATTTCCAAACATGTATGTTAGTTGTAGATGGCAATTCCGGGCCTTTGATTAAATATGAGAATGAGTTGTGTGGAGTATTGCGAGTGATGCGGCCCATTGCAATGAACAACGGGCACCGTGTTTGCGTGTCGGAGCTGGCGTCTGAAATGGAGTCATGATCCAACGTGCTGGCAAATGCTCATTTCCATTTTGATGAAGAAAGCATCAGCCAAAAATCAATTAGGACACAAGACAAGTCAGGAAATTGAAAGAAAGGAACAAGTGTCAAGACAGACTAATTATTTGTACTTATCAATCGCAAGTGGCGTCACGTCGGTCGAGTTGACAGGAGAGTCTTTGTGATCACCGTTATGCATCTCTGTGTGAAAGCAGACATTCAATCAATTTCCTTCATGACATTACATCAAATGGAATAGAAATGTTCAATATTTTAATTTTATTCAACGACTGATAAGTAAAGAAAAAAAAGTTTTCTGACCATAACCGTAAAGTAGATGTGGAAATCAGCGCTCCAACATGCAATCAACTTTTTAACATTCATGCACCAGTGAATCAAAGTCCCGCCATGAGCGATAATGTGGTCTCCCTAATATAGCCGTCCATATAGAGCAGTGGTGCCCAAACGTTGGCCCGGGGGCAATTTGCGGCCCGTCATCCATTTTTCAGCGGCCCGCAACATGGCCGAAAAAAAAGATATTAAAAATGACATTTAACATGGGCCGCAAGGTTAATGACAAAAAGTGAAGGTGGGCAGAGGGAGAAGGGAGGTTATCCCAAACATATGAATGATCCTCAAGTAACGGCGAAATGGTCACCTTGCGACAGTTTTTTCTTTTTCTTTTTTGATTCTGAATGTGGAGATGGGATTCGGCTGCTGTTAAATTAAGCCCTGTGCAGGTCAACATCCCTGTCCCTCTTCCATTCTTCATCACCCGAGTGTCGGCACTTAGTAGAACTCTAAAGTCTCCGTTAAATTCCCGACCCGTCATCACACTGTCGGGCTGAATGTCCGATACCTCATGAAGCCATTGGAAAACTGTCACCTCCTGTGGCCGCAACATAAACATGCTTTTGAGCGCTGCTGAGGAGGGGCGGCCAGATAGAAAGCGCCACCAAGGGATGAAGCCAATGAGAGGAAAAGAGAAGACGTAGGTGAGCCCTTTGCTTTCATCAGTATGCTGTGGCTGTCAAAAGGGTGGGTGACCCCTTGCACGATGTGGCAAACAGTCGATTCAGGCGGATGGGCCAAAGTCTGCGCTATTAATTAAGAGGAGACACTGACTTACCGTCGGTGGCTTATTTAATAACGCCCCCTGAAACTTGGCTGAGTGCCTTTGTGTCAGTAGCAACTGCTTTTTTTTTGATGTTGTTGTTGTTGATATGCAGGCCACAGCTAATCTGGGAGCTTGCCGCAACTCCCTTGCGAATAGCTTTCTAATTTCCTCTGCAGTTGGTCGTAGAAAATATCATGCACTGCCGCCAATCCCATCACAGGAACACACATCACACTGCCAACCTCTTGAACGGGCAGTGTACTCATCTAAGCTCGAGAAGTACTTCAAACACCTCACTTCATTTCTCTGAAGATGTCAAAATCACAGCTGACCGTCACTCTCGCCTTTTGCACCTTTGTACGTAGCCGTCTCATAGAAGCACATTTGACAAATTCCGATTCCTTGGGAACACACACTTGTGATGCCTTGTGATGCAAATGGTCACTTTGGGATTGAGCGCAATACGGCGCTTTGTTGTCGCGGTCTCCCGCGCCTTTTGGAAATGTTTCTTCATCTCTCTCGCCTTGATGTTGGTCTATTTCAGGGGCAGACATGATCAACTTTGATGGACAGGGTGTGATCTCGTATCGTTTCAAGGTAAGACTTGTTTTCAATCTTCGAAGGGCAGAAACGTACAAAGTCAAAATGTTTGACGTGCGCCAGCATGCAGCTGCTTTCGGTACGCTGCGGAGTTGGGAGCTGGTCAAATCTTGCTTCGGAAAAATGCCATTGGGATGTTGGATTTAATCGTCCTTTGTAGGCGACGGGCATCAAAGCAAAAGCTTCTGCTGTGTGTACTGCGTCTAGGTGAAGAAGATGAAGCTCATCAAGGACGTGATCGCACTCAGGTTCAAGACGTCGGAGAGCGAGGGGGTGATTCTCCATGGAGAGGGCCAGCAGGGGGACTACATCACCTTGGAGCTGCGCAAGGCCAAGCTGCTGCTGCAGATCAACCTGGGTGGGCAACACAGCAAACACGCTTACTTGTGCTTTGTATTTTTCCGCATAGAACCGGCTGAAGGTTCCCCGGCAGATCACGGTTGCGTCTTATCGGTGTCGCTCTGAAAGGCTGGTTGCAGTTTTCTCAGACTATCGTCACATGAATTGCAGGCAGCAACCAGTACGGCTCTATTCTGGGTCATACCTCAGTGACAACCGGCAGCCTCCTGGATGACAACCACTGGCACTCGGTGGTGATCGAGCGCTACCGCCGCAATGTCAATTTCACCCTGGACAGACACACTCAGCACTTCAGGACCAACGGGGAATTCGACCACCTCGACTTGGACTATGAGGTAATTCGCATGTATGGATGCTACGGATACGCAGTATATGCGCCGATCCGTCCTTAATTCAATCATTCCTGGTATCGTGGTCGAGTCTGCCATCACTCTTCACAGAGGGCAAATATTCATACACTTTGTCATTATCAAGGACAATCAGGTCAATACACTCGAATGAATGAAGAAAGAACCTCTAATAAGACTCATCGTATTTCAACCGCTAACAATGTATGCAAATTCGTACGTAAAGATGGCAAATACATCTCAGATAGATTGAATATTGTTATGAAAGTTGGCTGTCTGTATGCAAATGTTCCAACTCTTAGCCTCCGCTATCTCAAGAGCAAAATGATAGCACCCAGGAAATTATATATTGGCTTTACGGTGAGCTAATACGATGCTAATCCATAACATTCACGTAATTAATGTTGCTTAGTAATGGGACGGGGCACAATGGGTTTGCATAATAATCCTTGTAACCGGAAATTGATTTTTCTTTGGAATGCGCGCGTGGGGTGAGCGCTCTTTGTGTGTGACGTGATTACAGGCCGGCGTGTATTTGCTTTTGTGACCAACGTGTGGCTGTATTGAGAAGCATGTTTGTGCGGGTGACCTGAACCCACTATCGCTGATAAAGTTCATCTCAGACACTGAGGACCGAGGCAGGGCAATTAAAGTTCAAGGAAATCCACACCACAGAGTCAGAATGTGACCTCATTTGAAGGGGAGAGAACTTGTTTTGGTTTTTTTTTTTCCCCCCAATCTATTTCATACTAACAATACAGCACATCAATAGCTAGATCATTTGACAAAAGAATCGTATCGCCCTCTTGTCTGACCAACTGCTGTTCTGATGACTGGTCAGCTGATTTCTTTTGCTTGAGAACCAGCCTGGCCTTTTTGTGAATCAGGCCCAGCCTCTCCTGGTCTGCATCGGAGCACTGCGGTGTGTTCTTCCCAAAGGGAAAAAAACGACTTTCTCGAACGACCATAAAACTCATAATAGCCAAACACACCAGAGCCGTTATCCAACATCGACGCCAACTGAACATAACAAATGTCAACCGCGATTGAATATTTTATCCTCCTCCTGCCTGACAAGTTGAGCTTCGGGGGGATGCCATACAGCGGCAAACCAGTCGGAGGTGGACGCAAGAACTTTAAAGGCTGCATGGAGAGCATCAACTACAATGGAGACAACATTACTGACCTGGCCCGAAGGAAGAAGCTGGACACCTCAAGTTTTGTGAGTCAAATGTGCCCAGCTCGCATTGTGCATCTCATTTTTCTACAATTGCAGCTCTCAACTACTGCAATCGATCATACCAAACACACGCTTAAATAGCCGAGCACTCACCCAAAACCTGAGATGCAGTCACATGTATTTTGGTATTTTATTTGAGTCCTTCTGTATTCCATTAGAGCATATTGGCGCCAAAGTTCTGTGGATCTGGTTTGTTCTGTGTCCAAAACGATTTCCTTAAACAAACAGAAGGTGCAATCAAAGTTTCATTGAAGCTGCCGTTCAGATCCTCCTTGACTCACGCAGCTATTAATTCCACATCATCTCCTTTTTCATGTTCGTCTTATGATTGCAATTGACTGTTTTTTTTCCCCTCTCTCTCTCTCTCTCTCTCTCTCTCCACTTACATGTTCTCAGCGTAACCTGTCCTTTTCCTGCGTGGAGACGCACTCCTTCCCTGTCTTTTTTAATGCCACCAGTTTCCTCCAGCTGCCCGGTCGGGCCGCTCACAACCTCATATCGGTGGGCCTGCAGTTTCGTACGTGGAATCCACACGGGCTACTCCTCTTTAGTAACCTTGACGATGGAACGCTGGAAATGTCACTCGAAGACGGCAAGGTGGTCCTTCACATCAATGTGACCGGGGCCGCCAGACATTACATGGTGGACTTGACGGCAGGTGAGTCAGCACGTGGACGCATAAGCAGTTAAGCCATACATACAATTAGGGCGCTCCAAAAGAATGACGATTTGAGAATCTAGATTTCCTTGGCAAAGCAAATTAAGCATATTGGGAAATAGTTGGGGGGGGGGGAAGTTCCCCCCAACTAACATTCCAAAGCATACAAAGTTGTAAAAAAGACTTGTGGAAATACTTTAGTCAATATTATATTTCATTTCAATATGCCTGTGACAGACATGACATACATTTTCCTTTTCGTCGTCTACGAATATATGCATTTTTTTTTTTTTAATTCTTTATTTATTTATTTATTTTGTTATGTCCAAATCTCCTCCTTTTCTGTTGTGGTATTTAAATGAACACTTTGGAAATGCTCTTTGCACTTTTCTTTAACTGCATTCCAGAATGTTCTTTTCACTTTTAAACACAACTTCTGTGAATTTACGACCATAACACCCGAGGGAGGATTGGCTATGTTATTGTACGACAAAATTAACTCACTTTTTTTTTTTTCAAACAATACCTTGTACTGTTGCTTTTTCTTTGGCGAAATGAAATTCAACACAACGTTGAAACGATGAGCACATCGGCTCCTCCTTGTGGCTGCGATGCAACTTTTGAGGTTGTTTTGTTTTGTTCCTTCCTTCCCTTGCTGTGTCCTACTTTGCTCTCATTTCCTCCCTCCGTCTCTTCCTGAAGACACTCATTTATTCTGCCCACTGCTGCTTTAATAGGCTAACGCCCAGGGGTAGGGATTATTATGGCGTTGCCCTCTCGGTTAATTGGTCTTGAGCCTGTGATTACATCACTATTACTAGAATACACAGATACATAAGCTCACTCGCACGGCATAGCGCACACTCGCCGACTTTGATTCTGTTATTAGTATTGTCTGAAGTCAGCCAGTCTTGCTGGCTTCTGGCGTTCAGTGTCACTGTGGGCGCGCAGGAGACTTCAAATTAAAAGCTTAGTGCCATTGAATAGCGACACGTCGTCGGGGAGCGACGTACACGCGCACACATACAGAAGGCGCACGTCTTTTGTTCTTTCACCGAGGTGTGGTCATGTTTTGGTTACGCTCTCATCTGGGGGGGAGACAACCCAGGACACGTTGGAGAGACAATGTCTCCCGGCTGGCCTGGAACAGGTGCCTGGGGGGAGGGAAGTCGGGGATTCCTGACGGAATGGATGTTCTGCAATCCCCTTTTCAATCCAGTGTTGGAATGATGAGATCATGTTATGCAGTCGTTCTTTCGACGACAGTAGTTGAGACTCGAGCAACAGCACCTCTGCTGATTGTCTTCAATTCTGAACAATGGATGAATGTCTTGTGCTGTATTCAATAAAATTTGCTGAAAGAACAATAACCTTATTAAAGTACAATTCAAATCAATCTACGTCCTACTTTGCTCAGCCAATGTCCCCGCGTAGCCTTTCCGCCAAAACACCAAACGCTTTCCTCCCTTTTGCAAGCTTGCTAAAGCGACATAAAACACACACACACACATTTTGCCCGTTACGATTCCACATGATGCGAAGTCACTGAATCATACCATTTTATAACCTTCAAAACGTCCTTCTGGTTCAAGGCCTCTGTTGTGCAGTAACTCTGCTAGTTCACATGACACAGAGGAGGATAAAACAAGATACACGCCGTAATAATTCCCAGAAGGACTTCAGCAGCACATTTAAACTGTAAAAGTGTGCTTCTTATGTTGCTCTCCACAACAACAAAAATGACCTCAGAGGACGTATGGTTTGACACCATGATGTGAGCCGTCAACCTCGAATTACTTTCAATCCATTTGTTTTGATCCATTTGTTAAAATATATATTATTATTCTGCACCTGAACAAAAGAGTGAGTCACTCCTTACTCAGCTTTTCAAGCATAACTGCTCACCACTCAAACATCCTGCCGCCCTCCATAGGCGATGCAATTAGATTGTTCTTTTATTCTCCCTGGTCAGGAGTTTCTCGTCAATCCCGCAGTATGCATCTAGCCATCATTTGGGTCATTCTGCTTAGCGTTGCGGGGCGTTGGAGCTTGCCCGAGCTGACTTTGGGTGAAAGGCAGACGACACCCCTGAACTTGCAACTGTGCATGTTGCATGTGAAGCACTACACACACCATAGTTTCAAGACTGATCATCACGTATGCTCAAGCGAGCTGCTTGTAATTTCTGAACGGTGTTTGAAACCAAATCCAAGGGGATAGGTTGGGCTTGTAAAAGAAAATGAGGAGCAGTGTGGGAGAGGCGGGCGGCGATGAAGAAAAAGCTCAACATTTCTGATAACATCCAATCAATATTTCTTGGTAAGCCGACTCTCGCTGCGGTGGGTCCCGGCTCATTAAAATTGTTATTTGTCACGAGAGGCAGAGCCCAGATACAGTAAATCTCCCCCTCTGCAAAGAACACACGCAAAGCAATTTCTTTATGCACAACATAATCAGAATGCGACTGTGATGTGCTCTTCTGGATGTGGCAGTAAGAGTTTCCCCCTAAGGCGGTGTGTGACCTGTGGAAAGGCACGCCTCTCCTCTTCTGACGGCGCAAAAAAAAAACAAAACAAAAAGAAGAATGTGAGAGTGCATTAACAGAGGCTCCTGCTTGTGATTCCAAAGGGAACGCTGCTCTAATGTTCTGATCGCCTTCCCCTTTTACTTACTTCTCGACACGCAGCACGCAGAAAACCTCTTCGGAAGTCTTGAACTGACGCTGCGGCTGCAATGACACGACAGGTCTCAGTTGGCATGTCGTCCCCCGCAGCCAATTTTTGGACTTTTTACTTTTGATTGACTGACGGACACGTTTACATTTAGGGAGAACCTGCAACAACCTGCATCAACACACGACCCGAAACGCACATAGACAATGTGAGAAATTCAGCCACAGGTGCTCGGCACGCAGACGTAAACAAACGAGGATAAAGCGCTATATAAATCAGCATTTATTGTATTGTAACACGTACCCTGCGAGATCAAGGTCGGATTCCTATTTGCTCCAACTTGATTGGCTGTAGCGCACCGATGCTGAGCTTGCTCATTGGTCTGATTGTGACCGGGAGTTTTCCCGATTGTTTTCTTTTCACATCTAAGATATCAGCCCTTCCAGCATTGTGTATTGGACGCACAGTCGCAAAATAGGGAGGTAGCCCCCTACGATCATTGATTGCAACCACTCTGGCTTTCGATGTGGGCTGCTGCCCCGTGCAAAAAAAAAAAAAAAAGTAAAACATTGTTAGAAGCTTGAGTGTGAATAGGAGGGTAGACACAAAGTGTTAGCGGCGTAACACCGTCCTTGGTCTACGTTGCAGATGTTACAAGCGTGATCTTGAGAACGGTGAACATTTCTTTTCTTTTAAGATGCAACAGGCCCCCAGCGTCTCAATGATTTAAGCTTTCGTGTGTGACGCAGAGAGACATATTTCTGAGTATACGATGCACTGTGTGCGTGCGGGTTGGCGCCGCGGCGAACTCACGCAGCCGTCGCTGATAAACTCATCGTTCGTCGCTGTTGCAAGTGATGTAGAACAGATGAGGGGGACACCGAGTGACACGGGATGTATTTTCCATTGCATTCAAGAGGTGGCGGGATGCAGCGAAGCCTGATAGTCAGCCCCTCACACAAATCATCAGGGGGCCACATCAAGGTCCACATGCCACACACTTTTTATTTGTCATTCCAATAAAAACAAATCCTAAAACAAACAAGGGAACCAATGAAAAGGGACCACCCCCCCCCTCCCCACAATTAAAGTCGTTCTCTGTTGAATGGTTTGTGTGGCATGATAATGCAAGATCATCGGAGTCCCGCCCCCTCAGCAGGTGGCTATCTTTGCTCAGAGCTCCCACAAGAATGTGCATGGTCTCCCAGAAATTGCAATTGAATTAGTGGACACACCCCACTGAGATGAAAGCCGGCAGCCTCTGTATCCATACGCAGGGCGGCCTCACACAACAAAGCAAGCACGCTGGCATCAGGTTTGCGGGTGGCCACGCCTCCAACTCCGTTACAGTGCCGGCGTCTTGCCGCGCTTTCCAAATAAATGGCAGTCAGTGAAGCGGCGAACCAGACGGATTTAGAAGACAGAGACGCAAGAGCGGAAGGTTGCGCGGAGCGGTGACGTGCGGGAGGACAACGGAGAAGGAAATAAAGATAGAGAGACAGGATCAAGAATCAGGGACCGAGAGGGAGGCAGGCCTGGAAGGATGAGTGGAGATTGGTGTCACTAAGAGGTGATGTATCGAGGGGGAGGTGATGAGAGTGGGCCGGCTTCTCTTGCAGCTTCGCTGGTAATATCCCTTTCCAAAACATCGCTCATATTTAATGGAGCACAGCTCCACGGAAGGAAGCAAAGGAAGGGAAGCTCGCATGCAGGCAAACAAAGGTCTCCAGTGACATGCGGCGGGCGTGCAGACTCTTCATACAAAGCCTCACAGCTTGCAACGCAGACAGCGTCTTCTCTTGTCTGCAGTTGCAAGCTCTCTGAAGGCAAAGAGCTGATTTAAGAGGGAATGGACTTGAGACGCAGGCTAGAATGGGGGAGGACAACAAAATGAGCACTAATGGTCAATGTGACTTGAAATGGGGGTTGGTTCGAAGTAACAGCGTCTCCGAGGCGGCGGGAAGGAAGATGGCGTCAGGGAAAAAAACTGACGCGGGAGGCCGTAGTGAGGCGAGGGATGACAGGTTACCAATCGTGGATTTGCAAGCTGGCCATTGATTGAGACGATCCCATTTTTCATCGACCTTCATCTACAACTCTTTGGTTCTGTAGGTGGCGCTGCGGCGCAATACAGTACAGACAAAAAGCTTACGTCCCCAAAATTGTCCTTCAAATGACAGCAGATGATATGAATAGCAACTCTCGCTGATGTTTGTTTGTTTTTTTTTTTCCATTTGTTTATCGAAATAAACATTTGTATGGACCAAACGAAGAAAGCGTCAATCCAAACAGAGTAAAACACAAATATCCAATGTGGAAAAACACCACTCAAACGGTTTCCAAGGAATGGCCCACTGTTGTCGCGTACATTGATGGAGTAGAAGATCCAACATTGCAGCCGTGCCGTCAACATATCTTTGCGGGTGAAGCAAAGGAATCCATTTGTCGTGTCTGGAGATCGAGGCTCGAGGACGACGTGTTGCCGTGTTTCCTGCCGCGAGTTCCCAGAATTTCAGACATCTTTTGTTTCATTTTGCCGGCCTCTTTTGTGTTTGCCGCGCAGGCTCGGGCCTCGACGATGGCCAATGGCACGCTGTGCGTTTGGTGGCCAAGGAGAATGACGCCACCTTGATGATAGATGGCGACGAGGCTTCTGCCGGCCGTTCCGCGTCGCCACTCTCAATCACCACAGGAGGAACGTATCACCTGGGAGGTAAGGAAACAACATTTTCTCCATTGGATTGCTTCCTTTTTTTTTTCGACGTATCGCTGCAGTGACGAGACCATTTGTTCAAGAGTGTGTCTCTCCGATTTTGGAGTGTGAAAAGCATCTCCCCAGGCTCAGGAGCTGCTGTGGCACGCCGCCCTTGCGCCGCTCACTTATCGGCGTGGGCGAGCTGCTTGGAATCCAAGCGACCTGGTTATTCTTTTGGAGGGGTCGATTGGTCCGAGTGCCCCGCTGGGACAGATGCTCCCTCTTGAAGATTTCTTTGAGCGGGAGTGCAGTTTTTGTCAGGGGGAGAAATCAGTAGACGGGAGTATTATCGTCGCTCCCCCACCGTCCGGGGCCTTCTCTTGCACTCTTGGTGCGACATTGGATGGGCGAGCATCCTGGCGAGTGACCCCCCCCCCTCACCGCCAGTCAGATCTTGTTCATTGGAATTGCAATATCCTTCTTGAAGCTCGATGCTAATCTGCCTCAAGAAGCGTTAGAAGGAAATTAGTGGTGATACATTGAGCGAGGGCCCCAGATGACGCCGATGGTATTACCTTCGTGCCCCATAGGGGATTGAAAAAAAAAAAAAAAAGAAGCCGCGGCAGAAGGGAAAACGAGATCCCTGCGAAAGCAGATTGATACACTGTGGAATCTTCAAAGTAGAACACGTATCATTTCAAAACAAATTGTCCTTCATGGGAACCACGTTTGTCAAACTGTCACCGTCATCAAACCTTTATGACCCGAGTAGGCGACATGTTTCTCAGCGTTTTAACATTCCTAGCCGTCCAAGAAGTATGGAGACAGGTTCACCACATCTATTGGGAAAAAGAAAAAAAAAATCGTTTGTAAATGGACGGCGTGGCTATGTCGGGTTAACGCGATAGATAAGCATCGTTAGCTGTGCTTTTGCGGTGCCGTGAAGATGTTTATTGGCGAGCTTATTTGATCATTTCCTTTCTATCGTTCATCGTTTTCCCAAAGAGCGCAGGTCGTTCCTTGATGCTGTAGCTTGGCGCAGTGCGGGGACGGTGTGCAACAACAATCGCTTACTTGAAATTAGCCTTTGATTTCCCCCTTGTTTCAAAATGTTCATTTTTCTCTTGAAATGAAAACAATAAACCATCTAAATGGCCAACGTGTACGAAAGTGAGGAACAATGGTGGAATGCCAACTCAACTGCTATTGCTCGCTCCCCTCCTCGAAACTCCCAAACACTGTGGATTGTCTTTTGGGGGGAGGGGGGGGGGTGGAAATTGCCCGGCAGTGGTGCTTCCAACTTCACTTCTTCTCAAAAGGATGAAAACTTATTGATGCTTGTGACTGTGACCTGTCGGTACTCTTAAAAAAAAAAAAGGAAAAAAAGGCAACATCATGGTTGAAAAGGAAAAAAAATGCTGTCGGCTCGGCATGCAACTTTAACACAAAAAGTAGGATCCCGATGAACAGAAAGCACGCCATTAGGTCTTTGCAAGAGAATGTTGCAATCTTCCACTCAACTATGAGTGATGAAAATATTTCATGGTAAACAGTTTCATAAGAATTCACGACAGGCAGCACCAAGGTGATTGAAACATTGTTTTTGTTCATGTCAACTTAAAAAGAAAAACAAAACCCTGTCTGTAATTGCCATTTTGTTTTCTCCAGATACGACCCCCCCCCCCCCCCCCCCCCCTTTTTATTTTTTTTTA